>JARQOD010001314.1:0-101877 GCA_033576555.1 Oophaga sylvatica
TTTACTGTTAAGAAAATCCATCTTGCTATTCATGATTAGTCTTGCTTGTTCACTTTTTATTGCAGTGAATTTAATATAAGTGACCGCCTGTTTCTGAGTTAAGAAAATCCATCCTGTCTGGCCTGAGCTTCAACTGGTAGGATCAGTCCCTCTGCCTTGTTCACATTTGTGTCACTTGACAAGTGGAAAGGTTTTTTATATTAGAGTAGGACTGTCCCACAAAGGGTTGCCTTGACGTGGCGGGATGGCTTGTACATTCTTTTGATCAAAATTATGTTTACCAAATACCCTTATTATTATTATTACAACTTCATGCAATTTTTGCAATATATATTTTTTATTTTGTTTTATTTTAGGATATTTGTTTCTTGTTTTTTGTTTCTCTGTTTAATGGTCATGTGTTTGATATGCATTTACATTTTGCATACACATCAACTTATTTTTTTCAGTTCAGACCCAGTTTTTTATTTAGTTCTTAGTGCATTCTGTGCATATAAGGGTGTGACCGCCCTGTTTCTGAGTTAAGAAAATCCATCCTGTCTGGCCTGAGCTTCAACTGGTAGGATCAGTCCCTCTGCCTTGTTCACATTTGTGTCACTTGACAAGTGGAAAGGTTTTTAATATAGAGTAGGACTGTCCACAAAGGTTGCCTTGACGTGGCGGGATGGCTTGTACATTCTTTTGATCAAAATTATGTTTACCAAATACCCTTATTATTATTATTACAACTTCATGCAATTTTTGCAATATATTTTTTATTTTGTTTTATTTTAGGATATTGTTTCTTGTTTTTTGTTTCTCTGTTTAATGGTCAATGCATTTACATTTGCATACACATCAACTTATTATTTTTTCAGTTCAGACCCAGTTTTTATTTAGTTCTTAGTGCATTCTGTGCATATAAGGGTGTGACCGCCCTGTTTCTGAGTTAAGAAAATCCATCCTGTCTGGCCTGAGCTTCAACTGGTAGGATCAGTCCCTCTGCCTTGTTCACATTTGTGTCACTTGACAAGTGGAAAGGTTTTTAATATTAGAGTAGGACTGTCCCACAAAGGGTTGCCTTGACGTGGCGGGATGGCTTGTACATTCTTTTGATCAAATTATGTTTACCAAATACCCTTATTATTATTATTACAACTTCATGCAATTTTTGCAATATATATTTTTTATTTTGTTTATTTTAGGATATTTGTTTCTTGTTTTTTGTTTCTCTGTTTAATGGTCATGTGTTTGATATGCATTTACATTTGCATACACATCAACTTATTATTTTTTCAGTTCAGACCCAGTTTTTTATTTAGTTCTTAGTGCATTCTGTGCATATAAGGGTGTGACCGCCCTGTTTCTGAGTTAAGAAAATCCATCCTGTCTGGCCTGAGCTTCAACTGGTAGGATCAGTCCCTCTGCCTTGTTCACATTTGTGTCACTTGACAAGTGGAAAGGTTTTTAATATTAGAGTAGGACTGTCCCACAAAGGGTTGCCTTGACGTGGCGGGATGGCTTGTACATTCTTTTGATCAAAATTATGTTTACCAAATACCCTTATTATTATTATTACAACTTCATGCAATTTTTGCAATATATATTTTTTATTTTGTTTTATTTTAGGATATTTGTTTCTTGTTTTTTGTTTTCTCTGTTTAATGGTCATGTGTTGAATGCATTTACATTTTGCATACACATCAACTTATTATTTTTTCAGTTCAGACCCAGTTTTTTATTTAGTTCTTAGTGCATTCTGTGCATATAAGGGTGTGACCGCCCTGTTTCTGAGTTAAGAAAATCCATCCTGTCTGGCCTGAGCTTCAACTGGTAGGATCAGTCCCTCTGCCTTGTTCACATTTGTGTCACTTGACAAGTGGAAAGGTTTTTAATATTAGAGTAGGACTGTCCCACAAAGGTTGCCTTGACGTGGCGGGATGGCTTGTACATTCTTTTGATCAAAATTATGTTTACCAAATACCCTTATTATTATTATTACAACTTCATGCAATTTTTGCAATATATATTTTTTATTTTGTTTTATTTTAGGATATTTGTTTCTTGTTTTTTGTTCTCTCTGTTTAATGGTCATGTGTTTGATATGCATTTACATTTTGCATACACATCAACTTATTATTTTTCAGTTCAGACCCAGTTTTTTATTTAGTTCTTAGTGCATTCTGTGCATATAAGGGTGTGACCGCCCTGTTTCTGAGTTAAGAAATCCATCCTGTCTGGCCTGAGCTTCAACTGGTAGGATCAGTCCCTCTGCCTTGTTCACATTTGTGTCACTTGACAAGTGGAAAGGTTTTTAATATTAGAGTAGGACTGTCCCACAAAGGGTTGCCTTGACGTGGCGGGATGGCTTGTACATTCTTTTGATCAAAATTATGTTTACCAAATACCCTTATTATTATTATTACAACTTCATGCAATTTTTGCAATATATATTTTTTATTTTGTTTTATTTTAGGATATTTGTTTCTTGTTTTTTGTTTTCTCTGTTTAATGGTCATGTGTTTGATATGCATTTACATTTTGCATACACATCAACTTATTATTTTTTCAGTTCAGACCCAGTTTTTTATTTAGTTCTTAGTGCATTCTGTGCATATAAGGGTGTGACCGCCCTGTTTCTGAGTTAAGAAATCCATCCTGTCTGGCCTGAGCTTCAACTGGTAGGATCAGTCCCTCTGCCTTGTTCACATTTGTGTCACTTGACAAGTGGAAAGGTTTTTATATTAGAGTAGGACTGTCCCACAAAGGGTTGCCTTGACGTGGCGGGATGCTTGTACATTCTTTTGATCAAAATTATGTTTACCAAATACCCTTATTATTATTATTACAACTTCATGCAATTTTTGCAATTATTTTTTTTTTTTGTTTATTTTAGGATATTTGTTTCTTGTTTTTTGTTTTCTCTGTTTAATGGTTTAATGCATTTACATTTTGCATACACATCAACTTATTATTTTTTCAGTTCAGACCCAGTTTTTTATTTAGTTCTTAGTGCTTCTGTGCATATAAGGGTGTGACCGCCCTGTTTCTGAGTTAAGAAAATCCATCCTGTCTGGCCTGAGCTTCAACTGGTAGGATCAGTCCCTCTGCCTTGTTCACATTTGTGTCACTTGACAAGTGGAAAGGTTTTTAATATTAGAGTAGGACTGTCCCACAAAGGGTTGCCTTGACGTGGCGGGATGGCTTGTACATTCTTTTGATCAAAATTATGTTTACCAAATACCCTTATTATTATTATTACAACTTCATGCAATTTTTGCAATATATATTTTTTATTTTGTTTATTTTAGGATATTTGTTTCTTGTTTTTTGTTTCTCTGTTTAATGGTCAATGGATTTACATTTTGCATACACATCAACTTATTATTTTTTCAGTTCAGACCCAGTTTTTTATTTAGTTCTTAGTGCATTCTGTGCATATAAGGGTGTGACCGCCCTGTTTCTGAGTTAAGAAAATCCATCCTGTCTGGCCTGAGCTTCAACTGGTAGGATCAGTCCCTCTGCCTTGTTCACATTTGTGTCACTTGACAAGTGGAAAGGTTTTTAATATTAGAGTAGGACTGTCCCACAAAGGGTTGCCTTGACGTGGCGGGATGGCTTGTACATTCTTTTGATCAAAATTATGTTTACCAAATACCCTTATTATTATTATTACAACTTCATGCAATTTTTGCAATATATATTTTTTATTTTGTTTTATTTTAGGATATTTGTTTCTTGTTTTTTGTTCTCTCTGTTTAATGGTCATGTGTTTGATATGCATTTACATTTTGCATACACATCAACTTATTATTTTTTCAGTTCAGACCCAGTTTTTTATTTAGTTCTTAGTGCATTCTGTGCATATAAGGGTGTGACCGCCCTGTTTCTGAGTTAAGAAAATCCATCCTGTCTGGCCTGAGCTTCAACTGGTAGGATCAGTCCCTCTGCCTTGTTCACATTTGTGTCACTTGACAAGTGGAAAGGTTTTTAATATTAGAGTAGGACTGTCCCACAAAGGGTTGCCTTGACGTGGCGGGATGGCTTGTACATTCTTTTGATCAAAATTATGTTTACCAAATACCCTTATTATTATTATTACAACTTCATGCAATTTTTGCAATATATATTTTTTATTTTGTTTTATTTTAGGATATTTGTTTCTTGTTTTTTGTTCTCTCTGTTTAATGGTCATGTGTTTGATATGCATTTACATTTTGCATACACATCAACTTATTATTTTTTCAGTTCAGACCCAGTTTTTTATTTAGTTCTTAGTGCATTCTGTGCATATAAGGGTGTGACCGCCCTGTTTCTGAGTTAAGAAAATCCATCCTGTCTGGCCTGAGCTTCAACTGGTAGGATCAGTCCCTCTGCCTTGTTCACATTTGTGTCACTTGACAAGTGGAAAGGTTTTTAAAATTAGAGTAGGACTGTCCCACAAAGGGTTGCCTTGACGTGGCGGGATGGCTTGTACATTCTTTTGATCAAAATTATGTTTACCAAATACCCTTATTATTATTATTACAACTTCATGCAATTTTTGCAATATATATTTTTATTTTGTTTTATTTTAGGATATTTGTTTCTTGTTTTTTGTTTTCTCTGGCTCAAGATGTAGACTGCCCAGCCATGACTGTTATGTTTCGGTAGCTGAGGAGAAACTGCAAAAAATAGCCAAAGTAGCAATACACCAGAGAGGCTGGAAACTATTGGATTGCTGTAACCTAAACTAACCGCCACACTAGAAGCAGCCGTGGAGCGTACCTACGGTGATCCTAGACACCTCGTCATAGCCAGAGAGATAGCTACACCTAAAAGAAGAAAAATGAATGCTATTTGCCCTGGAGCAGAAATCCCCAAAGAAATAGGAAGCCCCCGAACATGTAATGGCGGTTAGACAAGAAGAAAACACGGACACAGACAGAAAATAGAATGAGCAAACGCTGGGGCCCAATCTGTCTAAATAGAAAAGTATAGGAAAGAATTCTGACTGCAACCCAAAAAAACCCTGACAAAAATACCAACACTTCTGATTAACAAAAAAACAGAGATCACACGATCTCTACCACCTAAATCAGATCTCTGGTGTAACACACAGCAACACAGCAAACAAAAAGCGACAAAGGAACAAAGCAAAAATGCAAACACACAATGAGCACAACTGCAGCGCAAGACCCCAAAAGGGGACCAGGCTGCAGTCCACTGCAAGCAGCAAACCAGCAGTGAAAATCCAACACAGGAAAAAAAAAAAAACACTTATCTGAATGAGAGCAGGAAAGCAAGATGTGCTCCAAGCAAGAGCAGGAGGAACAATTGATTACCGGCAAGGCTGCTGGGAACTCAGGTCACTTATATCATACCATTCAGAGCCAGCTGAAGGCCATTCAGTAATTAGTTCATTACCCTCAGCAACCACCGAGGGAGCCCCAGCTCAGAAGTCGCCTCCAAGGTATTCACAACACATGACTCAGTTTCTCGCTGCAAGTAGTCGGCCAGTACCTCTGCGGTGTGTCTGTTGTCACCCAAAGACATCATCTTTAAAACAGCCTGCTGACTCTTACCACTAACTGTTCGATAGTGGTACACCTCGTGTGCACTACTGGCAGCTGCGGATGGAGTGCTCATGCGACTGCGCTCTGTCGACGAGCTTTTTCTTCTGGAGGAGGAGGATGGTCGAACGCCTACAGCCAACTGTTGCCTATACCGTGGGCTAGGCAGCACTGTTCCACTGCCGCTTTCCCCTGTGGACTCTGCATCCACCACATTAACCCAGTGCACAGTGATGGACATGTAACGGCCCTGGACACGCTTACTGGCCGATGCATCTGTTGTGAGGTGCACCTTTCCACTCACTGATTGTTTGAGTGCATGGACAATGCAGTCTTTCACATGCAGGTGGAGGGCAGGGATGGCTTTTCTAGAAAAGAAGTGCCGACTGGGTAGGTCATAGTGTGGGACAGCATAGGCCATTAGCTCTCGGAACGCTGTGCTTTCAACCAAATGGAAGGGCATCATCTCTAATGAGATCAGTTTGACAATGTCAAAGTCAGTGAGGTTTTGTAGTCCGTCCACACTTGCAAGTGCATGGTGTTTAAATGTCTAAGCATGCAACTGGTATTCAATCTTCAGAGATTTTTCCTTTGGCTAAAGGTCCTTCCGCACTTCTTACAGGTAACCTTTGCCTCATCAATTGGATTTTGGTCAAAAAAGTGCCACACTGCACTCTTCCTACTATGGTATAAATTTTCAGGGCTTTCACGCTGTGCTAATTTGACCATCTGGCCAAGCTGTCCTGCAACTCTTTTTATTTTTTTAACATGTTTTTGGACTGCTATGGGCCTGCCAGATAACCGCAGCTGCGATGCTGTTGCCTGCTGTGGATCCTCCTCCTCTTCTGAGTTATCGCGAGCGGCACCCTCTTCCCCCAATGGATGTCAATCCGGGTCAACAACTGGGTCATCCATCACCTCCTCTTCAATTTCATCTGCACCTTCCTCTGTGTCACCGTGTAAGGTGGTATAGTATGCGGGAAGGTGCACCTGAGTTTCATCAGGGTCAGAATCTGGCTCAGTAGACTGCAAGGGCAATGCAGTGCTCTGGGTGAATGTACCTGCAGAATCATATAGCAGTGGCTGTGCATCAGTGCACTCCATGTCATATTCATCTTGGACTGGTGAATTCAGGATTTCACTTGATAACCCAGGCACGGTATGTGAAAAAAGCTCCAGGGAGTAATCTGAAGTGTGGCCTGCCTCATCCTTCACTTTTGGTGGGGGTGAAGGACACAAGGAAAGGTGTTGTTCCTGAGCAGGAGCCTGCACTGACGACTTAGTGCTTGCAGTTTTTGAAACTTCAGAAGAGGAGGCGATAGAGCTGGAGGCTGTTTCGGCAATGTAAGCCAAAACCTGTTCCTGATGCTCCGGCTTTAAAAGCGGTTTACTTACTCCCAGAAAAGGGAGCCTTCCAGGTCTTCTGGAGCCAGATGATGATGCAGGCTCAACACCTCCTGCCTTAGGTGCTATTATGCTTTTGGCACTACCAGCAGATGCATCACCACCACCATCAGTACCAGCTGGCCCCCCCGCCCATGTCCTCGGCCTCTTCCACCATACTTCCTCATGCTTGGGAAAATGTACCAAAAATACCACCAGATAAATGGTACTGTATGAGGAGCGTACAGCTGTATACAGTGTAGGGGAAAATTTCAATCTCCGTATATATTTCCGGAGTCGCACACAGACGCTCTCTCAGTATGGATTTGACCGTAATACAAAGAGCAGATATACGGTACTGTATCACAAGCGGACAGCTGTATACGGTGTAGGGGAAAATTTCAATCTCTGTATATATTTCTGGAGTCACACACAGATGCTTTCTCAGTATGGATTTGACCGTAATACAAAGAGCAGATATACGGTGCTGTATCAGAAGCATACAGCTGTATACAGTGTAGGGGAAAATTTCAATATCCGTATATATTTCCGGAGTCGCACACAGACGCTCTCTCAGTATGGATTTGACCGTAATACAAAGAGCAGATATACGTTACTGTATCAGAAGCATACAGCTGTATACAGTGTAGGGGAAAATTTCAATCTCCGTATATATTTCCGGAGTCACACACAGACACTCTCTCAGTATGGATTTGACTGTAATATAAAGAGCAGATATACGGTACTGTATCAAAAGCGTACAGCTGTATACAGTGTAGGGGAAAATTTCAATCTCCGTATATATTTCCAGAGTCACACACAGACGCTCTCTCAGTTTGGATTTGACAGTAATACAAAGAGCAGATATACGGTACTGTATCACAAGCGGACAGCTGTATATGGTGAGAATACCAGCAAATAGACAGGATCACAAAATAGAAAGGAATGATTTAAATAACCTCATTATAGATGCTGAGCTAAAATATACATGGCAGAAATAGGACAGTCGCACAGAAGTGCTCAAACATTTGAGAAAACTCAAAAAATACGACCATGAAGTCCAAAGAATAATCAAAAAAGTACAAATTTTATTTATCATATTCATATAAAAGTCACGGACAGGAGGAACAAGAAACACGGGAAAAACAGTGGAGTGCAACTAGAACACATCAGTGGTACGTAATGAAAATGACCGGTACGAGAACCAACGATCTGTATACGTACCGGTCATTTTCATTACGTACCACTGATGTGTTCTAGCTGTATACGGTGTAGGGGAAAATTTAAATCTCCGAATATATTTCCGGAGTCACACACAGACGCTCTCTCAGTATGGATTTGACCGTAATACAAAGAGCAGATATACGGTGCTGTATCAGAAGCATACAGCTGTATACAGTATAGGGGAAAATGTCAATCTCTGTATATATTTCCGGAGTCACACACAGATGCTCTCTCAGTATGGATTTGACCGTAATACAAAAGCAGATATACGTTACTGTATCACAAGCGGACAGCTGTATACGGTGTAGGGGGAAATTTCAATCTCCGTATATATTTCCAGAGTCACACACAGATAGTCAGCATGTATTTGTCCGTGATACCAGCCGGTACACGGTAGTGTGTGAGGAGTGTACAGCTCTATACGTGTGGGAAAAAATGAATGGTCGGTAACTGTGCAGAAAAAAAGAATACAAGTATTAGTGCTGTGTAAAAAGCAGTCTGCACAGCAGTGTACACACAGCAATACCGCTATGAGGCAGCCTAATAACCAGCGCTGCTGCACACAAGAAAATCCTCCCCTGTCACTGCAAACTAACTGTACAGCACAATAGCTATCAGCACAAGCACATAAGAACTTCTCTTTCCAGCCCTAACTCTCTCCCTACTGATAAACAGCATCAGCAACCTCTGCCTACTGTTAAGATCGGCAGAATAAAAATGGAGGTCGGCGGTCAGGGCTTTTATAGACACTATGATGCCCCCCAAAGCAAGCCAATCACTGCAATGCCCTTTTTTAAGATGGTGGTGGACGCTGCCCATGTCATCTCGTTGCCCACAGTGTACGTCCTTGCTCATTGACTGAAAAAAGGCACCTGAAAGTATTCTGGGAAATTCGACTTTGGTGCTCGTTTTGCCGACCGCATGGCTGACTGCACGCTATGGTCATGTTTCGGCCAACGAAACTCAACTTTGGCGAAAGTCGGCGACTTTTGAATCTGACCGACCTGTTTCGCTCAACTCTAATGAGCACTTTTATTTAGCTAACCTGCTACAGAATATTATAATATACAGCTCATATACTGCAGAATATTATAAAATGCAGTTCACCTGCTGCAGAATATTATAATATGCAGCTCATATACCGTAGAATATTATAATATGCAGCTCACCTGCTTCAGAATGTTATTTAACATATAGTTAACCTGCTGCAGAAAATTATTATAATATACAGCTCACCTTCTGCATAATATTATAATATAACAGCTCACCTGCTGCAGAATATTATAATATACAGTCACCTGCTCAGAATATTATAATATACAGACTGCATTATATCAGAATAATTATAATATACAGCTCACCTGCTGCAGAATATTATAATATACAGCTCACCTGCTGCAGAATATTATAATATACAGCTAACCTGCAGAATATTATAATATACAGCTCACCTGCTGCAGAATATTATAATATACAGCTCACCTGCTGCAAAATATTAATATATATACAGCTCATATCTGCAGAATATTATAATATACAGCTCACCTGCTGCAAATATTATAATATACAGCTCACCTGCTGCAGAATATTATAATATACAGCTCATACTGCAGAATATTATAATATACAGCTCATATACTGCAGAATATATATATATCAGCTACATGACTGCAGAATATTATAATATACAGCTCACCTGTTGCAGAATATTATAATATACAGAATCACTATACTGCAGAATATTATAATATACAGCTCATATACTGCAGAATATTATAATATACAGCTCACTGTGCAGAATATTATAACATACAGCTCACTTGCAGAATATTATAATTCAGCACAGTCTGCAGAATATTATAATATACAGCTCAATACTGCAGAATATTATAATATACAGTCACATGCTGCAGAATATTAAATACTAAGCTCATACTGCAGAATATTATAATATTACAGCTCACATGTGCAGATATTATATATACAGTATATAGCAGTCTTCAAATAATACGCTATTGCAGAATATTATAATATACAGCTCATTGCTGCAGAATATTATAATATACAGCTCACTATGCTGCAGAATATTATAATATACAGCTCATACTGCAGAATATTATATATACTCAGATATACAGCTCACTGCTGCAAATATTATAATATACAGCTCATATACTGCAGAATATTATAATATACAGCTCACCTGCTGCAGAATATTATAATATACAGCTCATATACTGCAGAATATTATAATATACAGCTCATATACTGCAGAATATTATAATATACAGCTCACCTGCTGCAGAATATTATAATATACAGCTCACTGTCTGCAGATATTATAATATACAGCACTATACTGCAGAAATTATAATATACAGCTCACCTGCAGAATATTATAATATACAGCTCAATCTGCAGAATATTATAATATACAGCTCATATACTGCAGAATATTATAATATACAGCTCATTACTGCAGAATATTATAATATACAGCTCATATACTGCAGAATATTATAATATACAGCTCACTGCTGCGAATATTATAATATACAGCTCATTCTCAGATATTAATTACAGCTCATTCTGCAGAATATTATAATATACAGCACATATACTGCAGAATATTATAATACAGTTCACCTGCTGCAGAATATTATAATATACAGCTCATATACTGCAGATATATTATAATATACAGCTCATAACTGCAGAATATTATTAATATACAGCTCACTCTGCAGAATTATATACTATAATATATACATCACTCATACTGCAGAATATTATAATATACAGCTCATATAGCAGAATATTATAATATACAGCTCATATACTGCAGAATATTATAATATACAGCTCATTTCTGCAGAATATTATAATATACAGCTCAATCTGCAGAATATTATAATATACAGCTCACTGTTGCAGAATATTATAATATACAGCTCATACCTATACTGCAGAATATTATAATATACAGCTCATATACTGCAGAATATTATAATATACAGCTCACCTGCTGCAGAATATTATAATAACATACAGCTCAATAAGAATATTATAATATACAGCTCATTACTGCAGAATATTATAAATACAGTACCCAGATTACATATACCTACTGCAGAATATTATAAATACAGCTCAATACTGCAGAATATTATAATATACAGCTCATTACTGCGAAATATTATAATATACAGCTACTCTGCGAATATTATAATATACAGCTCACTGCTGCAGAATATATTATAATATACAGCTAATCTGCATAAATTATAATATACAGCTCACCTGCTGCAGAATATTATAATATACAGCTCACCTGCTGCAGAATATTATAATTACAGCTCAATCTGCAGAATATTAATACAGCTCATTGCGAATTATAAATACAGCTCATATACTGCAGAATATTATATATACAGCTCTAACTGCGAATATTATAATATACAGCTCACTGCTGCAGAATATTATAATATACAGCTCACCTGCTGCAGATATATTACAATTAAATAATAACTGATTGCAGAATATTATAACATACAGCTCAATATGCAGAATAATTATAATATACAGCTCATGCTGCAGAATATTATAATATACAGCTAACCTGCGAAATATTATAATATACAGCTCACCTGCTGCAGAAAATTATTAAATATACAATATATACTGCAGAATATATATAACACTCATGCCATATAATCAGAATTATTATAATATACAGATCATATAATGCTGCAGAATATTATAATATACAGCTCACCTGCTGCAGAATATTATAATATACAGCTCACCTGCTGCAGAATATTATATATACAGCTCAACCTGCTGCAGAATATTATAAATACAGCTCAATACTGCAGAATATTATAATATACAGCTCACCTGCTGCAGAATATTATAATATACAGCTCACTATCTGCAGAATATTATAATATACAGCTCACTGCTGCAGAATATTATAATATACAGCTCACCTGCTGCAGAATATTATAATATATACAGCTCATATACTGCAGAATATTATAATATACAGCTCACCTGCTGCAGAATATTATAATATACAGCTCATACTGCAGAATATTATAATATACAGCTCACCTGCTGCAGAATATTATAATATACAGCTCATATACTGCAGAATATTATAACATACAGCTCACCTCTGCGAATATTATAATATACAGCTCACCTGCTGCATGAATATATAATATACAGCTCACACTGCAGAATAATATTATAATATACAGTCACCTGCTGCAAATATTATAATATACAGTTCCCTGCTGCAGAATATTATAATATACAGCTCACTCTGCAGAATATTATAATATACAGTTCACTCTGCAGAATATTATAATTACAGCTCATATGCTGCAGAATATTATAATATACAGCTACATATGCTGCAGAATATTATAATATACAGCTCACCTGCTGCAGAATATTATATACAACTTCACTGCTGCAGAATATTAATATACGTCATGTGCAGAATTATTATAATATACAGCTCTATACTGCAGAATATTATAATATACAGTCACATCTGCAGAATATTATAATATACAGCTCATATACTGCAGAATATTATAATATACAGCTCATATACTGCAGAATATTATAATATACAGCTATGCTGCAAAATATTATAATATACAGCTCACTTCTGCAGAATATTATAATATACAGCTCACCTGTTGCAGAATATTATAATATAAAGCTCATATACTGAGAATATTATAATCATACAGCTCACCTGCTGCAGAATATTATAATATACAGCTCACCTGCTGCAGAATATTATAATATACAAATCATGTACTGCAGAATATTATAATATACAACTCACCTGCTGCAGAATATTATAATATACAGCTCACCTGCTGGAGAATATTATAATATACAGCTCACCTGCTGCAGAATATTATAATATACAGCTCACCTGCTGCAGAATATTATAACCCCTCTCTGCCATCAGATGTACTATTCCGTCCATGTGACCCTGGACCTAATTCCCATGGACGGAATAGTACGTCATATGCGATCAGCAGCGCTCCCGCTGACACCCAGCACTATGTGTCGAGCGGTCACGGACGTCCTGCACATTAACCCCTGGACACCAGCATCAACATGATCGCGGGCCGGGGCACAGGGGACGCAGTGGGGCTCCCTGCGCTCCCCTGTGACCTCAGCAGCGCGAATGTGTGCGCTGTTCCGGGTCGTCCACCAGGTCCAGGATCCAGATGGCGCGGGGTCCTGCAGGAGCGGCTTCCTCAGTGACCTGCGAGAGCAGGCGCTGTGAGGGAAGCCTCAGCGATGCCAGAGGATCGCTGGTGTGGACAGGTAGTGCCTGTGCACACTGTCACACCAGCGATCTGCTAAAATCTACAGTGATTGTCCCACCCTGGGACAAAGTAAAAAAGTAAAAAAAATAAAAATAAAAAGTGGTAAAAAAAATCATAAAAAAAAAAAAATATTCCCCAATAATTTCATTTCTTCCTGTAAATAGAAAAAACCAAACAATAAAAGTACACATATTTGGTATCGCCACGTCCATAACGACCCCCCCTATAAAACTGTCCCACTAGTTAACCCCTTTAGTGAACCCCTTAAAAAAAAAACTAAGCAAAAAATCAATGCTTTATCATCATACCGCCGAACAAAAAGTGGAATAACACGCGATCAAAAAGACAGATATAAATAAACATGGTACTGCTGAAAACGTCATCTTGTCCAGCAAAAAACGAGCCCATACGCATCATGAGCGAAAAAATAAAAAAGTTATAGCTCGCAGAATAAAGCGATGCAAAAATAATGATTTTTTATATAAAATTGTTTTTATTCTATAAAAGCGCCAAAACATAAAAAAATGATATAAATGAGGTATCGCCGTAATCGTACTGACCCGAAGAATAAAACTGCTTTATAATTTTACCACACGCGGAACGGTATAAACGCCTCCCCCAAAAGAAATTCATGAATTGCTGATTTTTGTTCATTCTAACCTCCCAAAAATCGAAATAAAAAGCGATCAAAAAATGTCACGTGCTCAAAAATGGTACCAATAAAAACGTCACCTCATCCCACAAATAATAAGACCTCACATGACTCTGTGGGCCAAATATGCAAAAATTATAGCTCTCAAAACTACTTTTTGCAATAAAAAGCGTCTTTTAGCGTGACAGCTGCCAATCACAAAAACCCGCTATAAATAGTAAATCAAACCCCCCTTTATCACCCCTTAGTTAGGGAAAAAATAATAAAATTAAAAAAATGTATTTATTTCCATTTTCCCATTAGGGTTAGGGTTGCGGCTAAAGTTAGGGTTAGGGTTGGCGCTAACGTTAGGATTAGGGTTAGGGTTGGGATTAGGGTTAGGGGTGTGTTAGGGTTAGGTTTGTGGTTAGGGTTGGGACTAGGGTTAGGGGTGTGTTGGGGTTTGGGTTGGAGTTAGAATTTGGGGGTTTCTGCTGTTTAGGCACATCAGGGGCTCTCCAAATGTGACATGGCGTCTGATCTCAATTCCAGCCAATTCTGCGTTGAAAAAGTCAAACGTGCTCCTTCACTTCTGAGCTCTGCCATGCGCCCAAACAGTAGTTTATCCCCGCATATGGGGTATCAGCGTACTCTGGACCCCAAGAGTTATTGTGCAATTTGTCCTATTTCTCCTGTTACCCTTGTGAAAATAAAATATTGGGGGCGAAAAAAATCATTTTTGTAAAAAAAAAGATTCTTTATTTTTACGGCTGTACGTTATAAACTTCGGTGAAGCACTTGGGGCTTCATAGCGCTCACCACACTTCTAGATAAGTTCCTTGTGGGGTCTATTTTCCAAATTGGGGTCACTTGTGGGGGGTTTCCACTGTTTAGGCGCATCAGGGGCTCTCCAAATGCGACATGACGCCCCCAGACCATTCCATCAAAGTCTGCAATCCAAAACGTCACTACTTCCCTTCCGAGCCCAGACGTGCACCCATACAGTCGTTTTCTCACACATGTTGGGTATCAGCGTACTCAGGACAAATTGGACAACAACTTTTGGGGTCCAATTTCTCCTGTTACCCTTGTGAAAATAAAATATTGGGGGCGAAAAAAATCAATTTTGTAAAAAAAAAAAGATTTTTTATTTTTACAGCTGTACGTTATAAACTTCTGTGAAGCACTTCGGGGTTCAAAGTGCTCAGCATACTTCTAGATAAGTTCCTTGTGGGGTCTATTTTCCAAAATGGGGTCACTTGTGGGGGGTTTCCACTGTTTAGGCGCATCAGGGGCTTTCCAAATGCGACATGACGCCCCTAGACTATTCCATCAAAGTCTGCAATCCAAAACGTCACTACTTCCCTTCCGAGCCCAGACGTGCACCCATACAGTAGTTTTCTCCCACATATTGGGTATCAGCGTACTCAGGACAAATTGGACAACAAATTTTGGGGTCCAATTTCTCCTGTTACCCTTGTGAAAATAAAATATTGGGGGCGAAAAAATCATTTTTGTAAAAAAAGAAAAAGATTTTTTATTTTACGGCTGTACGTTATAAACTTCTGTGAAGCACTTTGGGGTTCAAAGTGCTCACCACACATCTAGATAAGTTCCTTGAGGGGTCTAGTTTCCAAAATGGTGTCATTTGTGGGGGGTTTCCACTGTTTAGGCAGATCAGGAGCTCTCCAAACACGACATGGCATCCAGCCAATTCTGCGTTGAAAAAGTCAAACGGCACTCCTTCCCTTCCAAACTCTGCCATGCACCCAAACAGTGGTTTACCACCACATATGGGGTATCAGCGTACTCAGGACAAATTGCACAATAACTTTTGGAGTCTTGTTACCCTTGGAAAATAAAAATTGGGGTGAAAAGATCAATTTTGTGGAAAAAATATGATTTTTTAATTTTACGGCTCTACGTTATAAACTTGTGTGAAGCACTTGGGGGTTCAAATTGCTCACCAAAGATCTATATAAGTTCCTTAGGGGGTCTAGTTTCCCAAATGGGGTCACTTGTGGGGGTTTTCCACTGTTTAGGCACATCAGGGACTCTCCAAATGCAACATGGCGTCCAATCTCAATTCCAGCCAATTTTGGTTGGAAAAAGTCAAATGGTGCTCCTTCCATTCCGAGCTCTGCCATGCGCCCAAACAGTGGTTCCCCCCCCATATATGGGGTATCAGCGTACTCAGGACAAATTGGACAACAACTTTTGAGGTCTGAGGTCCAATTTCTTCTGTTACCTATGGGAAAATAAAAAATTAGTGACTAAGAGACTAAGAGATTTGTGGGAAAAAAATAGGATTTTTTATTTTCATGCCCGGGCATTATAAACTTGTGTGAAGCACTTGGGGGTTCAAAGTGCTCACCAAAGATCTAGATAAGTTCCTTAGGGGGTCTAGCTTCCAAAATGGGTTCACTTGTGGGGGGTTTCCACTGTTTAGGCTCATCTGGGGCACTACAAGCGGAACATGACCCCCATCAATGTTTGCATTCCAAAACGTTACTGCTTCCTTTCCAAGCCCTGCCGTACGCCCAGTTTCCCCCTCCACATATGGGGTATCAGCGTACTCAGGACAAATTGGAAACAACTTTTGTGGTCCAATTTCCTTGGGAAAAATTAAAAATTTGGGACTAAAAAATCATTTTTGTGGAAAATAGTTTTTTTTTTTTTTTCACACCCAGGCATTATAAACTTTTGTGAAACACTTTGGGGTTCAAAGTGCTCACAACAGATCTAGATAAGTTCCTTAGGGGGTCTAGTTTCCAAAATGGTGTCACTTGTGGGGGGTTTCCACTGTTTAGGCGCATCAGGGGCTCTCCAAACACGACATGGCGTCCAATCTCAACTCCAGCCAATTTTAGTTTGAAAAAGTCAAACGTCGCTCCTTACCTTACGAGCTCTGCCGTGTGCCCAAACAGTGGTTTTCACCACATATGGGGTATTGGCGTACTCAGGAGAAATTGCACAACATCTTTATCTGCCCATTTTCTCCTTTTACCCTTGTCAAAATAAAAAAAAGTTTGTAAAAGATCATTTTTGTGGCTAAAAAGTTAAATATTAATTTTTTCCTTCCACGTTGCTTCAGCTCCTGTGAAGCACCTGAAGGGTTATTAAACTTCTTGAATGTGGTTTTGAGTACCTTGAGGGGTGCAGTTTTTAGAATGATGTCACTTTTTGGTATTTTCTGCTATATAGACCCGTCAAAGTGACTTCAAATACGAGGTGGTCACTAAAAAAATGGCTTTGTAAATTTTATTGTAAAAATGAGAAATCACTGGTCAACTTTTAACCCTTATAATTTCCTAACAAAAAAAAATTTTGGTTCCAAAATTGTGCTGATGTAAAGTAGACATGTGGTAAATGTTATTTCTTAACTATTTTGTGTGACATATTTCTCTGTTTTAAGGGAAAAAAAATTCAAAGTTTGAAAATTGCAAAATTTTCAAAATTTTGGCCATATTTGTGTTTTTTTCAAAAATAAACGCAAGTTATATCGTAGAAATTATACTTGTAACGTGAAGTACAATATGTCACGAGAAAACAATCTCAGAATCGCGAAGATCCGTTGAAGCGTTCCAGAGTTATAACCTCATAAAGAGACAGTGGTCAGAATTGTAAAAATTGGCTCGGTCATTAACGTGCATACCACCCTTGGGGGTGAAGGGGATAATATACAGCTCACCTGCTGCAGAATTTTATAATATACTGCTCATATACTGCAGAATATTATAATATACAGATCATATACTGCAGAATATTATAATATACAGCTCACTGTTGCAGAATATTATAATATACAGATCATATAGTGCAGAATATTATAAATACAGCTCACCTGCTGCAGAAATTTATAATATACATGCTCATATACTGCAGAATATTATACCATACAGCTCATATACTGCAGAATATTATAAATACAGCTCATTGTGCGGAATATTATAATATACAGCTCATATACTGTTGAATATTATGACATACAGCTCACCTGCTGCAGAATATTATAATATACTGCTCATATACTGCAGAATATATAATATACAGCTCATGCTGCAGAAATTTATAAATACAGCTCACTGCTGCAGAATATTATATCAGCTCATATACTGCAGAATATTATAATATACAGATCATATACTGCAGAATATTATAATATACAGCTCACCTGTTGCAGAATATTATAAAATACAGATCATATAGTGCAGAATATTATAATACAGCTCACCTGTTGCAGAATATTATAACATACAGCTCACCTGCTGCAGAATAGTATAATATACAGCTCATATACTGCAGAATATTATAACCATACAGGTCATATACTGCAGAATATTATACAGCTCACCTGTTGCAGAATATTATATTACAGCTCATATACTGCAGAATATTATAACATACAACTCATTGCTGCGGAATATTATAATATACAGCTCATATACTGTTGAATATTATGACATACAGCTCACCTGCTGCAGAATATTATAATATACAGTTCACCTGTTGCAGAATATTATAATAAACGCTATATACTGCAGAAATCTTTACATACGCTCATATGCTGCAGAATATTATATTACAGCTCACCTGCTGCGGATATTATAATATACAGCTCACCTGCTGCGGAATAATATAATATACAGCTCACCTGCTGCGGAATATTATAATATACAGCTAACCTGCTGCAGAATATTATAATATACAGCTCATATACTGTTGAATATTATAACATACAGCTCGCCTGCTGCAGAATATTATAATATACAGCTCGCCTACTGCAGAATATTATAATATACAGCTCAACTGCTTATACTTTTATATACGATTTATATAAATAAATATTTACTATTTTTTGCTAAAAAATCCTTTTTCACCAGTGACTCCTATTTTCTCCTTTATGTCATTATGCTATTATGAGTGGTGATTTCTGGTCACACACATGTGTGGTGTGACCCACATATATTCTACCAATGCGGCTGTATTTGGTTAAATTGATTGTCTCTGTGTTTTTCACAGCTTCTTTCAGCCTGATTATGGACTTCCGAGCAAGAGATGCCACATGGCGAGCTCAGATTCACGAAACACTCCAGGACGGTGCAGAGGGATCCAATGAGGGGTCTCAGAAGGAACTGCAAGAGGCTATTTTTCTTTTCAAGGATCTCCTAAAAAAACGGACCAAGGTCTGGTGGAACCACGAGTTCCTAGACAAATATATTCAAAGCAACCTAATACCTAGAGGCCTTCGAATTCAGGTGTTCCCATCATTCCCTATTCAGGATGATTCCATTAAAAATCGCTGGGAGGAGCTAACTAATACCTGCTCCACTGGTTTTATGAAATTATTAAAAGAAATGAATCAGAATACATTGGGAACACTTGAATCAGAGATTGATGCAGTGCAGGTCACACTACGACGTGAAATGTCTAGTGAAAATTTAAAAAAATTCAATGACTCTATAGATGCGGACCTCAAAAATGGGCCCTTGAAATTCAATCTACTAAATCTAAGAAGTTTAAACGAGATACTCAGGACAAATTACTTTCAAGAGTTTACAGGTGGCGTAATCCCACTGATAGATCACTTCCTAGATACAGGAATTCATCGTATTCAAGATCTAGATCAACCTCAGCACGCTCTAATCAATCTATGAACGAAGACCTTATCCCAAAAAAAATCCCATACTAATGATCTAGGTGGTGTACCAGCTGGTGGGAAAAAGATGGTGACCGTCAGACAACTAAAACTAGAAATAATGGAGGGGAATCCACCCAGCCCGCGTCACAGAGCGGATTACAGGTAGTGAATCTATCACACCATGTCCTGTCTGCCACACAATTAGAGGTTCTAAGTAGGGGTTTGACTTTTTCCCCAACTAATTCTTTTGATTTTTTTACAGTTTTGAAAGACCTTCATTTATTCTCTCGAAAGCTGCTATTAAAGAAATTACATAGCCGGGGTCAAGCGTCGGAGCCCTGGAGTGACAACGAGAGGGAGGCTTTACGCAATCTTGAGGAATTACTTGAGGAACAGTCAGCCTCTACAACAAGTAGGTTCCCAACATCATTGTTACACGGGTCAGCGAAATTCCCCCCTTGTCACTATGTCCAGCTATTGATGTATTTACGAAACTGGTGACAGAAGACCTAAGACAATTATCTACTAGACGTAGATTTGACAACTTGACTTATAAACAGCGTCAGGCTTTGTTACAATTACAATCTCTTCCTGATGTTGTCTTTAAACCTGCTGACAAAGGGGGAATATCGTGATCTGGCCTTGCAATAAATATGAACGAGAAGTTTTCCGTCAATTAAGGGATCCCAATACGTATACCAGGCTGACATGTAGTCCTCTTTCCTCCTTCTCGTTGGAACTCCAGGACATCCTACACGGAGCGTATGAATCTAATATCATCCCTAAAAAAATCTACGAGGGCCTTTTGATAAAAAATCCTAAAACCCCACTTTCTATCTACTTCCAAAAATCCACAAGGATGCCCTTGACCCACCAGGTCGCCCTATAGTGTCAGGCATTGGTGGTCCATGTGATATGGTGTGTAAATTTATTGATTTTTACCTTAAACCAATTGTGGAGACACTGCCTTCTTTCATTCGTGACACTAAGGACGTCCTGGCACGGGTCGACGGCATCCTTGTGGATGACTCTACTATTCTGGTGGCAGCCGACGTGGAGTCCTTATACACTTGCATTGATCATTCCCATGGCTTGGATGCCGTTCGTTTCTTCTTAGAATCCTCCAACCTGGACGGCCCTATGTGTGAGCTAATCCTCGAGCTGCTCCACTATGTCCTGACCCACAACTTTTTCATCTTCAAGGATATTTTCTACTTGCAGAGGCGTGGTACAGCCATGGGCGCGGCCTGTGCGCCCGCTTACGCCAATCTCTTTCTGGGGTTCTGGGAGAGATCTTTGTTTGGTGATGCGGGCACGCAGGCCGCCTCCCATGTGCTGTACTGGTTTAGATACATTGATGATATTCTGATGTTGTGGGACAGGACGGTGCAGCAGCTCGAGGATTTCATGGTGGAGCTGAATCAGAACTCTTTTAACATTCATCTGACCTATAAGTATAGCCGTTACGGGTGGAATTCCTGGACGTCTCGTTGGAGGTGACGCTAGCCGCCGCTTCAGGACGGACGTTTTTAGGAAGCCCACCTCTGTGAATGCATTAATTCACGCAAAGTCAGCTCATCACCCTGCCACCATTAGGGCCGTCGCGGTTGGACAGTTTCTTCGTATGAAACGCATCTGCTCTACCAATGATGCTTTTGAGGCACAAGCCAAGGACCTTAGAAAGCGCTTTAGGGCGCGTGGGTACAGCAATAGGTGTATTAAAAAGGATATGATCGTGCAAGGAGGACTCCACGTGGCTGCCTCCTTAATACCGTTCGTGTGGACAGTCAGGGGTGTGAAGAGGGACCAATAAGATTTATCACCACTTTCAACCATGAATGGTCTGGTATTAGACAGATCCTAGTTAAACATTGGGATGTTTTAAAAACCGAGCCCGCTCTGCTGCGCTCGCTGGGCGATTACCCATCCATGACATCTAGACGGTCAAAAAATCTACGCGATATGCTTGTTCGGAGTCACTACCTTCCACCTTCCAAAAATGTCTTTGGTACTCGTGGTCCTACCGCGTGCTTTGTTCCGTGTGGCCATTGCCTCGCTTGCGCCAATGCCCTGGTTCCACGAATTTCTCTTCCTCTGGTGGTGATAAAACTTTTGATATTCGCCAGCGTATATCCTGCGGGAGTTCAAATGTAATATACTATGCTACGTGCGACTGTCCGAGGATATATGTTGGCCTCACCACCAGGGAATTGAGAATACGTATTAGGGAACACGTAAGGGACATTGGCGCAGCGAGGACCATTTCTGATCCTTCGGACCTAAAGACGATTCCTCGTCAGTATAAATACCATCACAACTGTAACGCATCCTCTTTCAAAGTTCGTGGAATCGATATTCTACACCTTGGTGTCAGAGGAGGGGACTATAAAAAAATCCTGGCCCAAATGGAGGCCCGTTGGATCATTCAGTTGGACACATTGGTGCCCAATGGCCTTAATGAATCTTTAAGTT
The DNA here is from genome assembly GCA_033576555.1 of Oophaga sylvatica. Classification (NCBI taxonomy): domain Eukaryota; kingdom Metazoa; phylum Chordata; class Amphibia; order Anura; family Dendrobatidae; genus Oophaga; species Oophaga sylvatica. The sequence continues at coordinate 22,243 of JARQOD010001314.1, forward strand.
TTGCCTCTTTTTTATAAATTGCTTTTCCTTCTGAGTATCCCCTATTTTGGTTCCTTTTGATGTCTTCTTGATTTTAATATTTGTTTTTAATATATATCTTTTACAGTTGTGTTTTTGTCTACACCTAACTCGTCATCTGGCTTTCTACCTCCGTCCCGTTCATTCCTGAATCATTAAAGAAATAAAGAAGAGAGAACAAAGCTGTAATATATGTGATTCTCTAATGTATTAATTCTTGTGTACCCACTATTTGTTGCACTTTGACAACTCTGATCGATATATGATGCAAAAAATCTTGCTTTGTATTTCTGCATATATGATTGTAAACCATTTTTTCATGATGTATGTAGTGCTTACTGCCATAAATGGAGTCCCGGGAGTGCGCATGCCCCGCTGTGATCTGGGCGATTGCAGCTGTTATGGGGCGTCTTTTTGTGTCCGGAGTGCGCACGGGCCCTTTGACCGGTGCGCACCCCTGGAGACATGACGCCGCCGTCGCTGTGGGTTTGCCCGGCTCCATCGATGCATGCGCCGACACACCGTTCTCCATTGGCTAAATCTGATCATGTGATCAGGGAAGGGGAGGTATAAGAAGGTCCTTTGTGCATTATATCACTATCCCCTTGAAAAAGTGGCATGCTAGCCACGAAACGTGCGTTGGGGTGACATCTGTGAGCGGGGTGACTGCATTCCTGTGTTACTTTTGTATTGGTGAGCATGGCTTCTTGCTGAATTAGGCAGCGCTGCACAGTCTATTGCTGACCTGAATATATACCAATGTTTGTGATTTTTTTTTTTTTTGAAGCATGTTCAGGCACTTTGTGGTTAACATGTAGGTAGCTACAGCACCGCATTTCTTTTTCCCACTGCGGGAGGTGCTCCATATGACTCCCTGTTTGGGGCTACCATTTGTTTATTCCACTGCCACTGTTATTAATGTCACTTGATATTAACAGGAACGCATTCCCCTGCATATGCATCCGTCCTATGTATGTGTTTCTTATGTCTTTTTCATATGATCTTGTGTTACTTTTTTATACGATTTATATAAATAAATATTTACTATTTTTTGCTAAAAAATCCTTTTTCACCAGTGACTCCTATTTTCTCCTTTATGTCATTATGCTATTATGAGTGGTGATTTCTGGTCACACACATGTGTGGTGTGACCCACATATATTCTACCAATGCGGCTGTTTTTGGTTAAACAGCTCAACTGCGCAGAATATTATAATATACATCTCATATACTGCAGAACAATATAATATACAGCTCACACGCTTCATAATATTATAATATACAGCTCATATACTGCAGAATATTATAATATACAGCTCAACAGCTGCAGAATATTATAATATACAGCTCATATACTGCAGAATATTATAATATACAGCTCACCTGCTGCAGAATATTATAATATACATTCACTGTACGAGAATATTATAATATACAGCTACCTGCTGCAGAATATTATAATATACAGCTCATCTGCTGCAGAATATTATAATATACAGCTAACTTGCTGCAGAATATTATAATATACAGTTCACTACTGCAGAATTTTATAATATACAGCTAACCTGCTGCAGAATATTATAATATACAGCTCATTGCTGCAGAATATTATAATATACAGCTAACCAGCTGCAGAATATTATAATATACAGCTAACCTGCAGAATATTATAATATACAGCTCTATCTGCTGCAGAATTTCATAATAATACAGCTCATATACTGCAGAATATTATAATATACAGTTCACCTGCTGCAGAATATTATAATATACAATTCACCTGCTGCAGAATTTTATAATATACAGCTAACCTGCTGCAGAATATCTATAATATAACGTAGGCGTCACTCTGTCTGAAGCCTTTATAATATGCAAGGCGACACGCTGCGCAGTCTGGCTCAGACAGAGTGAAGCATCCAGAGCGTGATACTCTGTATGCGCCGAGATCGCGGTGCGACTGGATGCATACCGCGATCTCCGCCATACTACATAACCTGACGGAGAGAAACATTGCCACGGCGCTTCTCTTCTCCCGGGGCAGGAGACCAGGAGTGCGCGTCGGATCGCGCATGCGCAATAGCGCTATCCGGCGCCATTTTGCTGAAGACACATTTACAGTGTGTCTTCAGCAATATGGCGCCGGACCCGCGGTGTGGGCATGCGCGTACTCCGGCGCCGCTCTCCTCCCCCAGCGTCCAGCTGAACGGAACAGCGCTGGAGCACAGTGATGAAAGGTGAGTATAAATGTTTCTTTTTTTGGGGTATCTGTGCAGTTTAATAGCGGTGAGGGGGCCATGCACATCAGGATAGGGGGGGCGTGAGGGGTCCATGCACATCAGGATTGGGGGGTGAGGGGACCATGCACATCAGGATAGGGGGGTGAGCGGACCATGCACATAAGGATTGGGGGGTGAGGGGACCATGCACATCAGGATTGGGGGGTGAGGGGACCATGCACATCAGGATTGGGGGGTGAGGGGACCATGCACATCAGGATTGGGGGGTGAGGGGACCATGCACATCAGGATTTGGGAGTGAGGCGACCATGCACATCAGGATTGGGGGGTGAGGGGACCATGCACATCAGGATTGGGGGGTGAGCGGACCACGCACATCAGGGTTGGGGGGTGAGGGGACCATGCACATCAGGATTGGGGGGGTGAGGGGACCATGCACATCAGGATTGGGGGGTGAGGGGACCATGCACATCAGGATTGGGGGTGAGGGGACCATGCACATCAGGATTGGAGGTTGAAGGGACCATGCACATCAGGATTGGGGGGTGAGGGGACCATGCACATCAGGATTGGGGGTGAGGGGACCATGCACATCAGGATTGGAGGTTGAAGGGACCATGCACATCAGGATTGGGGGGTGAGGAGACCATGTACATCAGAATTGGGGGTGAGAGGACCATGCACATCAGGATTGGGGGGTGAAGGGACCATGCACATCAGGATTGGGGGGGTGAGGGGACCATGCACATCAGGATTGGGGGGTGAGGGGACCATGCACATCAGGATTGGGGGTTGAGGGGACCATGGACATCAGGATTGGGGGATGAGGGGACCATGCACATCAGGTTGGGGGGTGAGCGGACCATGCACATCAGGATTGGGGGATGAGGGGACCATGCACATCAGGATTGGGGGGTGAGGGGACCATGCACATCAGGGTTGGGGGGTGAGGGGACCATGCACATCAGGATTGGGGGGATGAGGGGACCATGCACATCAGGATTGGGGGGTGAGGGACCATGCACATCAGGATTGGGGGGTGAAGGGACCATGCACATCAGGATTGGGGGGTGAGGGGACCATGCACATCAGGATTGGGGGTGAGGGGACCATGCACATCAGGATTGGGGGGTGAGGGGACCATGCACATCAGGATTGGGGGGTGAGGGGACCATGCACATCAGGATTGAGGGGGTGAGGGGACCATGCACATCAGGATTGGGGGGTGAGGGGACCATGCACATCAGGATTGAGGGGGTGAGGGGACCATGCACATCAGGGTTGGGGGGTGAGAGGACCATGCACATCAGGATTGGGGGTGAGGCGACCATGCACATCAGGATTGGGGGGTGAGGGGACCATGCACATCAGGATTGGTGGGTGAGGGGACCATGCACATCAGAGTTGGGGGGTGAGGGGACCATGCACATCAGGATTGGGGGTGAGCGGACCATGCACATCAGGGTTGGGGGGGTGAGGGGACCATGCATACCAGGATTGGGGGGGTGAGGGGGCCATGCACATCAGGATTGGGGGTGAGGGGACCATGCATATCAGGATTGGGGGGTAAGGGGCCACGCACATCAGGATTGGGGATGAGGGGACGATGCACATCAGGATTGGGGGTGAGCGGACCATGCACATCAGTATTGGGGGGTGAGGGGACCATGCACATCAGGATTGGGGGGTGAGGGGACCATGCACATCAGGATTGGGGGTGAGGGGACCACACACATCAGGATTGGGGGGTGAGCGGACCATGCACATCAGGATTGGGCGATGAGGGGACCATTCATACCAGGATTGGGGGGTGAGGGGACCATTCATACCAGAATTGGGGGTGAGGGGACCATGCATTCCAGGATTGGGCGGGAGGTGACCATGCATACCAGAATTGGTGGGTGAGGGGACCGTGCATACTGGGATTGGGGGGTGAGGGGACCGTGCATATCAGGATTGGGGGGGTGAGGGGGCCATGCACATCAGGATTGGGGATGAGGGGACCATGCACATCAGGATTGGGGGTGAGCAGACCATTCACATCAGGGTTAGGGGGTGAGAGGACCATGCACATCAGGGTTGGGGGATGAGAGGACCATGCACATCAGGGTTGGGGGGTGAGGGGACCATGCACATCAGGGTTGGGGGGTGAGAGGACCATGCACATCAGGGTTGGGGGTGAGGGGACCATGCACATCAGGATTGGGGGGTGAGGGGACCATGCACATCAGGATTGGGGGTTGAGGGGACCATGCACATCAGGATTGGAGGGTGAGCAGACCATGCACATCAGGATTGGGCGATGAGGGGACCATTCATACCAGGATTTGGGGGTGAGGGGACTATTCATACCAGGATTGGGGAGTGAGGGGACCATTCATACCAGAATTGGGGGTGACGGGACTATTCATACCAGAATTGGGGGGTGAGGGGATCATGCATTCCAGGATTGGGCAGGAGGTGACCTTGCATACCAGGATGAGGAATGGGGTGCCATGCATAGTAGATTTGGGTGGGGGTGAGGGGACCATACATACCAGGTTAGGGATGAGGCGTGCCATGCATACCAGAATAGGAGGGGGGAAGCACATACCAGAATGGGAAATCATGTACCTATAAAAATGCTTGCCACCCGGGCGTAGAACGGGTACATCACTAGTTATAATATACAGCTAACCTGCTGCAGAATATTATAATATACAGCTCACCTGCTGGAGAATATTATAATATACAAATCATATACTTTAGAATATTATAATATACAGCCCACATGCAGGAGAATATAACATACAGCTCACCTGCTGCAGAATATTATAATATACAGTTCACCTGATGCAGAATATTATAATTTACAGCTCACCTGCTGCAGAATATTATAACATACAGCTCACCTGCTGCAGAATATTATAATATACAGCTCACCTACTGCAGAATATTATAATATACAGCTCACCTACTGCAGAATATTATAATATACAGCTCATATACTGCAGAATATTATAATATACAGCTAACCTGCTGCAGAATATTATAATATACAGCTCATACTGCAGAATATTATAATATACAGCTCACCCCTTCATAATATTATAATATATAGCTCATATACTGCAGAATATTATAATATACAGCTCACCTGCTGCAGAATATTATAATATACAGCCATATACTGCAGAATATTATAATATACAGCATCTAATATACTAATGAATATTATAAATTATAACATCCTCACCTGCTGCAGAATATTATAATATACAGCCAACCTGCTGCAGAATATTATAATATACAGCTCATACTGCAGAATATTATAAATATAGCTCAATACTGCAGAAATTATAATATACAGACATCAACCTTGCTGGCTATGAGTTGAATTAAATTACCAAGCTTACAGGCTTGTGACGTGGCTAGAATTTTCAATACAGCTCCCAACAAATGCTAATGGCCGACATATTACAAGATATACACCATCCATTGTGCATCGTATACACAACTTCATATTTAACTTTACTTTTTTACTGCTGCATAATGTATAAGGAGCCTTTCAAGCACCATGTATTTACTTCATGTCATATAAATAAGCTCATCTGCTGCAGAATATTATAATATACAGCATATACTGCAGAATATTATAAATACAGCTACCTGCTGCAGAATATTATAATATACAGCTCACTGCTGCAGAATATTATAATATACAGCACTGCTGCAGAATATTATAATATACAGCTCTACTGCAGAATATTATAATATACAGCTCACTGCTGCAAATATTATAATATACAGCCACTGCTGCAGAATATTATAATATACAGCTCACCTGCTGCAGAATATTATAATATAAGCTCAATATGCAGAATATTATAAATACAGCTCACCTGCTGCAGAATATTATAATATACAGCTAACCTGCTGAAATAGTATATAATATACAGCTCACTGCTGCAGAATATTATATATACAGCTCACCTCAAATATTATAATATACAGTCACCTGCAGAATATTATAATATACAGCTCACCTGCTGCAGAATATTATAATATACAGCTCATATACTGCAGAATATTATAATATACAGCTCACCTGCTGCAGAATATATATACGTATACTGCAGATATATAATCAGCTACCTGCTCAGAATATTTACATACAGCTCAGATACTGCAGAATATTATAATATACAGCACATAACTGCAGAATATTATAATATACAGCTCATATCTGCAGAATATTATAATATACAGCTCAATACTGCAGATATTATAATATACAGCTCATATACTGCAGAATTATTATAATATACAGCTAACCTCTGCAGAATATATAATATACAGCTCAATACTGCAGAATATTATAATATACAGCTCACCTGCTGCAGAATATTATAATATACAGCTCACTGCTGCAGAATATTATAATATACAGCTCATATACTGCAGAATTATATAATATACAGCTCATATACTGCAGAATTATTATAATATACAGTCTACCTGCTAGAATATTATAATATACAGCTCAATACTGCAGAATATTATAATATACAGCTCACCTGCTGCAGAATATTATAATATACAGCTCACCTGTGCAGAATTTATAACATACAGCCATATACTGCAGAATATTATAATATACAGCTCACTGCGAAATTATATATAACTACACTTACTGCTAGAATATTATAACATACAGCTAACTCTGCAGATTATTATAATTTACAGCTCACCTGCTGCAGAATATTATAAATACAGTTCACCTGCTGAGAATATTATAACATACAGCTATACTTGCAGAATATTATAATTTACAGCTCACCTGCTGCAGAATATATATAATATTAACTAATATAACGTATCTGCTGTAGAATATTACAGTTCTATGAAAAAGTTTGGACACCCCTATTAATCTTAAGTAGTGTTGAGCGATACTGCTCGATATCTAAAAATATCGTATCGAAATGGTATCGCCTGATATCACTAAATATCGTCGATATCCGATTCTGATACCGGAAGTCCCATGTAAGTCTATGGGAACAAAATATCGCAACAAAAAAAACCCTTTCTTTCGTTGTAAACACAAAATATACACACATAGAATACATATATATATATATACATGTCATTGTGACATATATATATACATATATTTATAGTTTATACACTTCTACATAGTAAAATAGACTCTGATTCAATTGCCGGGTAAAGCCGTGACATACCCCATAGAAGTCGACGGGCTCGGTGCCGAGTACCCCCAAAACCTCTGGCTCTGTGCGACTCAACTTGGGCGTCATGAACAGGATTCTGTAGCTCCTATAAGCGAGTCCTGTGTGCCTGAATTGAACTGGTTTTGTGCTTGAGAATTGCTAAAATCATCAGAGAATGTATTTGCCATTTTTCAGCCATATCTGCGTCACGACGAGGCACTGGTGAAGAAGAAGGGCGTGCTCTTCGTGGGTGTACACTCACTCAGTGGCGCAAAAACGATGGCCGACCACTGTAAATGGTACTGCAATGTAAGATCGTGCCCCACAGCTCTTCAGTTCCGCCTCCTCATCCTCCTCAGTGTGCGGAAACTAACACGAAGGTCCCGCCTCCCTACAAAAGAGGGCCCTCTCCAGATGCTAATGACACATGTGACTTGGCAGAGATGGCTAATGGACACGAGCAGAAGTGTGAAGGGATGGAGCAGTCAGAGCTCTCCCCCCACGGAAGCGACCCGATCGCCACGGAACCACCGTTGGGCACCCGGCCTGGAAACCCTCCTACGCTGCAAGAAGCGGAGGATACCCTAAGAGGCCTGGCCCGGCACCGGGAGGAGGTCGCCAGGATGGAAGCCAGCTGGCGTGCCCTAAAACTAAACTTGGAGCGGCGCCAATCCCTCTTACCTGAAGTGTCTTACCGGAAGGTGAGGCACCCGTTCTAGTAGAGGAGTCCTGCGGGCATCCCAGCCCTTGCAATGTGATCGGTTGATGTTGTCGCAGTGGAGGCACCCGTTCGTGCAAAAAACTCTGCACCGGCAGCACCCAGATCCCGCTGTCTGCCCCCGTCGATGAGACAGAAGAAGCGACACCCGTCCTCATGGAGGAGGCCGCGCAGGCACCAGAGCACTACCTGCCTGTACCGGAGCCCCGACTGTCATCTGTCCCAGAGCCGGCTGCTTCCTCCGCAGGTGAGCGCCGCCAGGACTGGGGGCGCCAGGAGAGCTGCAGCAAACCGGGCATCGTAAGCTGGCATTTGATGGTGGAGACATGGAGCAGCTGGTGGAGGAGAATTACAACCGGCGTCAGGAGGAAGAGTGGAGACGTTGGGAGCGGGAAGCAGAGCGACAAAGGGAGCAGCGAGAAACCCAAAAGCTTCAGCAACGTAACCTGGAGAAGGACCGGGCAGATAAGGACCGGATGAGAAAAGATAAAGGAACCCTGTGGGAGCCACGGCGTAAGGGTGCAGTACGGAACTTTAAATTGAAAGGTGGTTGGGGCTTCATCCCGGAGCCTGGACTTTATTTAGTAGTTTTTGTGAACCGGCGGGACGTGGAGGCTCACCTCCCAGAAGGACACCCGGGGAGGGACCTGTTGCCAGGAGACTTGGTGACTTACACCCGACACTGGGGTTACAATGGATGGTACGCCCTAAATGTTACCAGGTGCGACCCCTACTCCCCAGAGTGTCAGGAACCTGTGAGACCCTCGGAGCCTTCAGCCTCCCACATCCAGGCCTCTGCAAAAGTGCCCACCCCACGCTGTAAATCTCCCCAGCCTCCCTCAGTGGTCTCCTCAGCAGCCCCAGCTATGGACATGATAAGTATAGCTGGCCCGTACCCGGCGCCTGTTAGACCCCCTGGGGTTCGTTCAGTCCGGGACATAGGGTTCCAGACCCGGGGGGAGATGAAAGAGGTGGCCACACAGACCCAGATAGCGGGTCACGACTTGACTGTACAGGCCACACGACGTCATCAGGTCCTGGTTGTCCTTGGTGTCTCGGATGTTTGGCAAGCATCAGAAGAGTACCAGGTGGTACCTGGAACACCCCTGCCAAAGAATTATAAATAACCCGGACAGGGTCCCTGTATGTAAATAGTTAAATTGTTAATGTACCCGGACGGGTGAATGTTCATAAAAAAGTTTTTTAATTTAATAAAAAAAAAAAAACACAGTTTTCATTACTTTTATTACAGTCTCATCCTGCGACGCCATCGATCTCCTGTAAAAAAATGAAAAAAAAAAAAAAAGCATACCACCTGACAGACGCAGTCCATAGTAACGAGTGTCCCACGACGATCCAGCTCTGCTACATCAGAATGACAGGCAGAGCCTGTCATCCCGGCGCAGCACAGCTGATTACCTGCTTCCCCGGCGGTGACGTCATCGGACTGGTTTACGGCCGGAATTACCCTGCAGTCACTGCAGTTATCCGAAAAACTGCATGTGACCGCCAGGGAGAAGATAATGGCGGCCATCAAGCAGTCCAGGACGTGACCGCCGGAGATCTTCTGCCAGGTAAGTGCCGCTCACTCCTGACAGACCCGACCGACGGACACTCACAGTGACAGTGACAAATCCGATTCCGGTATTCGATATGACGAAAATATCGGTATTCGGAATCGAAAGGCCGATAGAGCTAATATCGGCCGATACCCGATATTTGCAGTATCGTATCGCTCAACACTAATCTTAAGCTTAATGTTTTATAAAAATTGGTGTTTTTGCAACAGCTATTTCAGTTTGATATATCTAATAACTATTGGACACAGTAATGTTTCTGCCTTGAAATGAGGTTTATTGTACTAACAGATAATGTGCAATCTGCATCCAAACAAAATTTGACAGGTGCATAAGTATGGGCACCTCATCAGAAAAGTGACATTAATATTTAGTAGATCCTCCTTTTGCAAAAATAACAGCCTCTAGTCGCTTCCTGTAGCTTTTAATGAGTTCCTGGATCCTGGATGAAGGTATTTTTGACCATTCCTCTTTACAAAACAATTCCAGTTCAGTGAAGTTTGATGGTCGCCGAGCATGGACAGCCCTCTTCAAATGATCCCACAGATGTTCAATGATATTCAGGTCTGGGGACTGGGATGGCCATTCCAGAACATTGTAATTGTTCCTCTGCATGAATGCCTGAGTAGATTTGGAGCGGTGTTTTGGATTATTGTCTTGCTGAAAGATCCATCTCCTGCGTAACTTCAACTTTGTGTGAGACAGTGAGAGTATGTGTGTTGAATGGGGTGTACATTTCACCTAGATACTTTGCTGACTGGTATAAGGGAAATGTATGGCTTTGTAAACCTAGTGGTAGAGAAAGGTCACTACACCTTACACTCAGTACACACTTGCAGCTCAGGCCTGAAACCACTCAGCTGTTAATTAGGAGACCAGAAGTAGGTGTCTGCGAACACAGTCAGAGAGCTCGCTTAGTCTGGACAAGGAGTCCAGGCACAAGAAGGAGTCTCCAGGAGTATGAGCTGTCTCAGTCTGGGTGCTCGATGTACCCCGGACACAGGAGTAGTCTCTGTGAGAATCCATGCGGATAGCTGCTGAATAGGAGGGGAGCTCTCTCAAGTCTGGACGTTGGATATGCCTTCAGACACAAGGAGGAGACTCTGTGAAACTCCATGCTGGTAAATGCTGAACATATGTGTTGTTTTGGCCCAGGCTGTTAGAGTCTGGTCCCGGATAGATAGGGAAATCTATCTAAGTGTAGTAAGTGGCTGGACAAGCCCAGGTCTTATGTTTATGATTTGGTTTTGATTATGTTCTGTTGGCTGTAGACTTTAATAAAACTGGTTGCGGCCAGTTTTTACCAGAACTGCTGTCTGTGAATGAACTGTTTCCGTGCCACTCCGTCTACCCGGACGGCGATCCCAGAGCTATATCCCCTGAAAAGCGTACAATTGGTGCTGGAATGTGCGTGCAGCACAGTGGCGAGAGACAGCAATAAAGGAGAAGTCTGACAGCATGGATGACAGCATGGAGCGCTGTTTGAACAAATGGCGCAAGTTAATGTGCAACATAAGACTGCCGTGGTTGAGACAGATAAGTCCGGCAGTATGGAGGAGCTCGTTGAGTACCTGGTCCAGGCCCAGCGGAGCATGCAGCAGAGCATGGAGCGGCAGCGCCTGCAGCACCAGCAGCGCATGCAGCAGGCCCAGCAGCAATTCCTGCAGCAGCAGCAGCAGGAGAATAACCGGTTGTTTTTTGAGCAGGTTGCAGCACTACAAAAGACTTGCAGCGCATCGTCCCAAAGTAATGTTGCAAAGTCACCTGCATTGTCCGCTGTAAAGAAGGCGGTAAGATGGTCCCTGAAAAAGATGACACCTCGTGATGATGTGGAGGTATATCTCACTAGGTTTGAGGGACTGGCAGAGAAGGAGAATCTGCCCCTATCTGAATGGGCCATGATGGTCGCACCCTATCTGATTGGAGAACCCCAAAGGGCCTTTGTTGACCTGAGCGAGCAGGACAGCCAAGACTATGCCAAGCTGAAAGCGGAGATTCTTACCCGGCTGGGTGTTACGGTGACAGCCCGTGCCAGGGGAGTTCATGACTGGAGATGCAGTTGGGAGTCTGCAGTCAGCAAACCTGATTATGGAGTTTAAAAGGTGATAGTGGAGCGCTACACCCAAGCACGTCCTCCTGAGGTACAGCCAGAGGTCGGACAAAGAGACCACCAGGACGCCAATCGTCTGGTCAGCCTGATGGAGAGGGCCTTCGCCACCAAGGACTGCCTCCATGACCAGCCGTCTGAGAGGTCGTCACTTCGGAGTTCCTGGACGCCGAACTCTCCCGGTAAGAGCGTTCCAGCTGTTGGGGTCGTGTGGGTGGGAGAGTGTGATGGACAGTGTTGGAGATGTCGTGAAATTGCAGCCAACTGTCCAATAGAGGGGGAGCCTATGTGTTGTGATGTTGGCGGATCCCTCTCTCCCTGCGCAGAGCCTGTGTGTGTGTCCACCTCAGCCGAAGAGACTGGACCACAGGGGTCCCCGGTGGTTGTAAATGACTGCCCAGCACAGGCCATCTTGGACTCAGAGAGTCCAGTGACTTCCGTATGGGACAGCCTGATTGATAGGGACTTCATCCCTGATAAACACCTGAGTGTGGTGTGTGTCCATGGAGACACCAAAGTCTACCCAGAGACTGTCGTGGACTTGATCCCCAAACGCGGGGAGGTTTCATGTGAAGTGGGGGTAGTGAAGAACCGGGTGCACCCCGTCATATTGGGTAATGACTTTCCCCGATCTAAGGGTCTCTGGGGGAAAAATGTTTCTGATGGACAGTGTGATGAAGCTCCTATTGAGGGTGCGCAGTCCCGAGGGGCGGAACACAATGCTAGTGGGCCGTTAAACTTATGTGATAATGATGATGATGATAATGATGATGATGATGATGATGATAATGGATAATGATGATGATGATCATGATAATGATGATGACCATGATAATGATGCTGATGCTGATAATAATAATGATGATGATCATGATAGTGATGATGATACTGATCATAATCATGATAATGATATTGATAATAATGATGACTGTGATAGTGATGAAATTCCTTTGCAGGTGATGTTGGGAGACGAGGATGGTGGTTCTCGGGAACCGAGTGTCCCTGACTTACCTGTGTCCTGTGACAATTTTGAGAGTGAGCAGTGGCGAGACCCCTCTCTTAAAACGGCACAGGAAAATATAAATGTTCTAAATGAGGTTTCCCAAGAGCCTGGCTCTGAGGAGAGGTTTCCTCATGTTGCCATAAACAATAACCTGTTGTATAGGGACACTGAAGTCCAGGGAAAGGTCGTGAGCCAGCTCCTAGTACCTGAGCTATATGGAAGTATAGTGCTGAGGTTGTCACATAGTCACATACTTGAGGGACCACCTGAGGGAAACCAGGGACCAGATGGTGAAGTTAATGTTGTGGATGACATGTTAACTAAGGTTCCAGATCAAGATGTGAATGAGAATGAATTGTATAACCCTGACAGTGAGCAGGATGTGAATGAAAATGAAGTGTATAACCCTGAAAGTGAGCAGGATGTGAATGAGAATGAATTGTATAACCCTGAAAGTGAGCAGGATGAGAATGAGAATGAATTGTATAACCCTGAAAGTGAGCCGGATGTGGCTGAGAAAAAGGGGTCAGACAGGGATAGTGGTAGTGATAGTGAATCATCTGATGACAATAAAGCAACCAGTGCAAATGAGGAAGGCATGGTAGCAGAGGAGGTTGAGAGTCCTGAGAAGAAAGCTGATGCTGACCTTACAGCCGGACAGAAGATGGCATCTGAAGATGTTTTACAGTTGGCCGGTTCCCTGGCGAAGACTAAGGTGAAAGGAGGAGAGCTGAGCTTTGAAGGCAGGACTCTGAGACTGAACACAGCACAAGTGGAGGCTGTTGGAAGTGGGAAGTTGTCGACGTGTGGTGTGGATCTGCATCATGCCAGGGACTCTGAGGGAGATGCTGCAGAGGTGGAAAGAGCCATAGAAGTGGTAGTCACCAAGCCAGATGCCTCATCAGAAGCTGAGGTCTCAAGTGAAGCTGTGAGGAACAAGACTGAAGATATGGGGACTGACTCTGTCCAGGAATCTGTTTCTGCCGAAGACAGCGGCGTGGACGGGTTACGGTTCGGATCAGTAGCTGCAACTCGTGAAGCTCAGGCTGGAAGTTCGGCGCCTGGAGCCCCAGCGGTGTTCCCGAGTGACACCAAGGATCTGGATAAATCACAAGATGAGATTTTGAGACATCAGGCTGGCATTGGTGAGCTCAAGCGCACTTTCATGGAGTCTACATCGGAGCCACGTCCCAATAAATGGGAAAAGCGATGTGTCACTCCGTTGCCGCTGCAGACACACGGGAGCTCAGATGGGATGCAGAACGTGGTGGAAGAGAAGAATCCGGCGGGTTCTGAGTATACAGATGCAGCTATCAAGGAGAACTTGAAAGCCGGAATAAATGGAAATATTGGAGACCATAATGATGTGACTGAAGAGGTAGAATGTAAGACTGACGGTAGGGCTTCTGAGCATGTTCTACCAGAAGAGCCTGAAGAAGGGGCCGAAGACATAAAGGACGTCCAACAGGTACCAGATGAATTGATTACTTCTCAGAAAAAACTCCAAACTGTGATGGAGTGTGATGAAAGCCATGAGCATCTTCGTGAGAAAGTCAATGAAGTAAAAGGAAGAATACAGGGAATCTCTTCGTTACAAGAGCAAATGCTGCTCAATAAGTCTAAGGCTCTATATAAGAATGCTGTTGTCACGGTAGAACATTACAATTCAGCTGGAGACTTAGCGGATGAATTATGTGTACTGCAAAAGAAAAACGATCTGCTCCTTCTACAGTCCCAATCATTTGAACAGAGTAGCTTAAAATGGTCAGAGACCATGGCAGAGGAGCTTAAGGTCTGTGAAATAGACTTTATGAGTCAACCGATATTCAAGAAAATAGATGTGCTAAAGAGGGTTCAAGGGGAACTAGAGAAAAGTAAAAAAACCCCTATACCTTCTGTGATAGTTGGTGACACATGGTCAGTGCACCAAGGACAGGAGGTACGTGAGTTTCTGAGGAAGAGTCAGCAGAAGTGTTCTGATGTGCCGGGTCGTACTTCTCTGGCCAGGCACTATATCAAAACTGAGCCCGGCCCTAAGGTCAAGATGAAACCGTGCAGGATACCCGAGGCCCGCAGAGAGCATAGGCCTGGGAGGGTACAGGGTAGTGCGGATGCTTCAGATGAAGAGAAAGCTGATGTTGGCTATGGCTCAGGTGAAGATACAGATGACAGTAGTGAAGATGAAGCTGATGAAGGCCATGACTGGTCCAGAGTTCACTGTCTCTTTTGGATTGTTGACCAGCCCTCCGGTCTGGATGACCAGCCCTCCGGTCTGGAGAAGAGGGGGGGGATATGTGAGACAGTGAGAGTATGTGTGTTGAATGGGGTGTACATTTCACCTAGATACTTTGCTGACTGGTATAAGGGAAATGTATGGCTTTGTAAACCTAGTGGTAGAGAAAGGTCACTACACCTTACATTCAGTACACACTTGCAGCTCAGGCCTGAAACCACTCAGCTGTTAATTAGGAGACCAGAAGTAGGTGTCTGCGAACACAGTCAGAGAGCTCGCTTAGTCTGGACAAGGAGTCCAGGCACAAGAAGGAGTCTCCAGGAGTATGAGCTGTCTCAGTCTGGGTGCTCGATGTACCCCGGACACAGGAGTAGTCTCTGTGAGAATCCATGCGGATAGCTGCTGAATAGGAGGGGAGCTCTCTCAAGTCTGGACGTTGGATATGCCTTCAGACACAAGGAGGAGACTCTGTGAAACTCCATGCTGGTAAATGCTGAACATATGTGTTGTTTTGGCCCAGGCTGTTAGAGTCTGGTCCCGGATAGATAGGGAAATCTATCTAAGTGTAGTAAGTGGCTGGACAAGCCCAGGTCTTATGTTTATGATTTGGTTTTGATTATGTTCTGTTGGCTGTAGACTTTAATAAAACTGGTTGCGGCCAGTTTTTACCAGAACTGCTGTCTGTGAATGAACTGTTTCCGTGCCACTCCGTCTACCCGGACGGCGATCCCAGAGCTATATCTCCTGAAAAGCGTACATTTGTCACTGATTCTTGAACATTATTGTCAAGAATCTGCTGATACTGAGTGGAATCCATGCGTCCCTCAACTTTAACAAGATTCCCAGTGCCGTCATTGGCCACACAGCCCCAAAGGATGATGGACCTCCACCAAATTTTACTGTGGGTAGCAAGTGTTTTTCTTGGAATGCTGTGTTTTTTTGACGCCATGCATAACGCCTTTTTGTATGACCAAAGAACTCAATCTTGGTTTCATCAGTCCACAGGACCTTCTTCCAAAAAGAAATTGGCTTCTCCAAATGTGCTTTTGCATACCTCAGCCGACTCTGTTTGTGGCGTGCTTGCAGAAACGGCTTCTTTCGCATCACTCTCCCATACAGCTTCTCCTTGTGCAAAGTGTGTTGTATAGTTGACCGATGCACAGTGACACCATCTGCAGCAAGTTGATGCTGCAGCTCTTTGGAGGTGGTCTGAGGATTGACCTTCACTGATCTCACCATTCTTCTCTGCCTTTCTGATGTTTTTCTTGGCCTGCCACTTCTGGCCTTAACAAGAACTGTCCCTGTGTTCTTCCATTTCCTTACTATGTTCCTCACAGTGGAAACTGACAGGTTAAATCTCTGAGACAGCTTTTTGTATCCTTCCCCTGAACAACTATGTTGAATAATCTTTGTTTTCAGATCATTTGACAGTTGTTTTGAGGAGCCTGTGATGAACGGGCACGCGGTCCGCCACACGGTAGCCCGGGGTATCACGGCTTGTGATCCCTCCGTGCTGCAAATGTGACGAAAACGCGCACACACACGACGGCTGCTGCCGTCCGACCCAGTAAACTGCAGGAATTTATAATTATCCCACTTCCACTTAGGAACTTGCAGCTCTCTGGCGCCCCCCTTACCCTCAGGTCAGTCAGGGAACTGCACCTAGGATAATTGGTCGCCAGACGGGTCACTTGGATGTGTGCTGGCTATTGGGCACGCTGCAGTGAGGGAATTATAATTACTCCTGGCTGCAGCCAGGCAGTACCCTTATAAACCCCGCTCCGTCACTGCCAGCGTCACCCAATAGATTAACACTTTACACCCCTTCCTTTTAGCTGCCACCAGCTACGGCTTTTGATGAACAATTTATCAAGAGGGTCCGTAGCAACCCCAAAACAGTAGCGTAGTACTTCAGGCACGTGTAAATTCGTTTATAGAGCAGGAGAAACAAACTAATAATTTTATAGGTTTATTCCTTAAAAATGCAGGCAGTGCTTATAGTTTAAAAAGATGTACCAAACTGAGACAATATAGTTATATACAGATGCAGTTATAAAATAAAATGGGATTAAGAATGAAAGATAACTCACATGATAGTTACAGGCAAGACAAGCCAGGCTGGGGGAAGGAGCCACACGTCATAGTTCATTGGTAGATCTCTTACTCAGGACATCCCATCAGAAAGTAAGTTGCCTAAGGAACTTCACTGCAAGACTTATGCATGTCAGCTTCTGACCTCACAAAAAGGGCTGGTCCTCTGGCCACCTCCCCTGGCTGCAAGCTATGGTTTGAGCTCTGCAATATCATAAGGTTCATAACTCGTCCTGTGAACCTAGCAGAATAACGGCAGACCTATCAATGATCTCACTCCAAACTGACGGTTCCAATGAGCCCACACTTGGGTGGGCTAGTACATGGGGCACCCGAGAATTCCATTTCTCGGGTTCTGTTGGAGTTACGGGTTTACCAGTACCACGGGAACGATGCCCGTCGGCGCATGGTTCAACACAGTAACTTTCGTGTTTCTAGCGAATGCTCCCACCGTGTTATTAACAAAAAAAGAATGAATTCTCCAAAATGGCTGCTATAGGAAGAAAGCACTGTGCAGACAATGCAGGACCCCTGCGGTGAAGCGGGAAAACTTCCAGCACTGGCAGCTCACATTACACTGCCTGAGTGCAGGCTGGGGGTTGGGGAGAAGTATGAGAGCTGCAGAGAGAAGGAGGGCTTTCAGCAGTACAAAAAAAAGAGATGAGGACAGCAATTCCAGCACAGCACTCATCACACCTCCCCCCCTTAGAGGGCGCTACGGAGGCATGACCTGTCGGTAATCCGACATGCGCACCTCAGCGGGTTCGCCACGTCGTGATAACCCATCAGCATTCCCATGATCACTGCCTTTCTTGTGTTGTACGGCAAAATCATACTGCTGCAGGGCAAGGCTCCAGCGTAGCAACCTACCATTGGTTCCGGACACTGTGTGCAGCCAGCTCAGAGGGTTGTGGTCGGTGACCACCTTGAAGGTGCGCCCGTACAGGTAGGGCTGCAAACGTTGCAGTGCCCAGACCATGGCCAGGCACTCCTTCTCGATGGTGGAGTATGCCACTTCCCTTGGCAGAAGTTTCCGGCTCAGGTACAACACGGGGTGCTCCTGGTCCCCCGAATCAACCTGGCTGAGTACAGCACCGAGGGCAAATTCGCTGGCGTCAGTCTGTACCAGGAATGGCCGACTGCTGTCGACGGCTTTCAACACTGGAGAGCTGCACAGGGCTGTTTTCAAAGCTCGGAATGCCGCCTCACAGCCATCTGTCCAGTTGACTGTTTGGGGTAGACCGCCCTTGGTGAGGTCCGTCAAGGGTTTTGCAATGGCGCTATAGTTCGGTACGAAACGCCTATAGTACCCTGCAGTGCCCAGGAAGGACTTCACCTGCTTTTTGGTCCTGGGGGTGGGCCCGGACACGATCGCGTCCACTTTCTCGGGCTCTGGACTCATGGAACCCCCGCCTACCCGGTGCCCAGGTAGTGGACCTCCCTCATGCCCATCTGGCATTTTCCCGGCTTGATGGTCAGACCTGCCTGGTGAATACGCTTGAGCACCTCCTGGAGATGCTGAAGGTGTTCCTCCCAGGTGGAACTGAAGACGGCAATGTCGTCCAGGTACGCCACAGCGTACTCCTCCAGTCCCTGAAGCAGGTGGTTGACCATCCGCTGGAAAGTGGCAGGGGCATTCTTCATGCCGAAAGGCATGACCGTGGACTCGTACAGTCCAAAAGGGGTGATAAAGGCAGATTTCTCCTGCGCCGCAGGGCTCAGGGGAATCTGCCAGTATCCCCGGCTCAGATCCATGATGGATATGTACTTGGCATTCGCCAACCGCTCCAGCAGATCCTCGATGCGTGGCATTGGGTGCGCATCAGAGGTAGTGATGGCGTTGAGCCCCCTGTAGTCCACGCAGAACCGGGTGGTCCGATCCTTTTTTGGCACGAGAACTACAGGTGAGGCCCACGCGCTTTTGGACTGCCGGATCACCCCCAGCTGCAACATCTCATGGATCTCCTGGCGCATAATCTGCTGCACTTCCTCAGAGATCCGATAAGGTGTCCGCCGTAACGGGGCGTGATTCCCGGTGTCCACCTCGTGGACTGCCAACTTGGTCCTTCCGTGTCGGTTAGTGAACACGGCCCGAAAGGATTCCAGAGTGGTCAGCAACTGCAACCGCTGGGAGGCGGTTAGCGAGGCATTTACCTCCATGTCCTCAATGGACCCACTGGCATTAGCTTGGGCCAGCATGTCTAGGAGGGGATCCTCTTCCCCGTCCTCGGGCAGATTGCAGACCGGTAGGACGCAGGCTTCACGTTCGTGATGGGCCTTCATCATGTTGACGTGAAAGGCCTTGCGCCTACCCCGAGTGTGGTCAGCGTGACCACGTAGGTGGCTGGGTTGAGCTGTTGGTGCACGACGTACGGGCCTTCCCAGGCTGCCTGAAGCTTATCCTTTGGTACGGGGACCAGCACCCACACCTTTTGACCCACCTGGTAGGTCCGCTCCCGGGCGTTCTGGTCGTACCAGTGCTTCTGGTCAGCCTGAGCCTGCGTCATGTTGTCATGCACCAACTGCGTCAAGGTCTGCATCTTGTCGCGGAAGCGCATGACATAATCCACGATGGACACTTCCGTGGGGTTTGGCTCATCTTCCCAGGATTCTCTTATCAACCCAAGGGGTCCCCGGACTCGCCTACCATACAGGAGCTCGAAGGGGAGAACCCCGTCGAGGCCTGCGGGACTTCTCTGTAGGCAAATAGCAGGTGTGGGAGGTACCGCTCCCAATCGCGTCCCTGGGTCTCAACCAGCATGCGGAGCATCTGTTTGAGGGTACCGTTAAAGCGCTCACACAAACCATTGGTCTGTGGGTGATACGCACTCGATACCATACGCGTCACCTGCATTTTGCTGCAGAGAGCCTTCATTAGGCGAGACATAAATTGGGTCCCTTGATCGGTAAGCATCTCCCTGGGAAATCCTACCCGTGAAAAGATGGTCACCAGTGCATCTGCCACCTTATCTGCCCTAGTTGAGGACAGAGCTACCGCCTCCGGGTACCGGGTAGCGTAGTCTACCACAGTCAGGATGTATTGCTTTCCAGAGCTGCTGGGGACGGCCAGCGGGCCCACAATGTCCACCGCGATCCTCTGGAAAGGCTCCTCTATCACTGGCAACGGGATCAGGGGAGCCTTAAGAGCAGGCCCCGCCTTCCCCACTCTTTGACAGGTGATACAGGAGCGGCAGTAGTTAGTCACATCTGTCCCCATCTTGGGCCAATAGAAGTGTTGAGACAGCCGTGCCTTAGTTTTGCTAATCCCCAAGTGTCCAGCAAGTGGAATCTCATGGGCAATCCTCAACAACTCACCTCGGAACTGGTGCGGGACGACCAGCTGTTTTTCCCTCAACCACTCCTTTTGGGAACCTCCGGGTACTGTCTCCCGGTACAACCTTCCTCGTTCCCAGAACACCCTCTCCTTATCAGTCACGGAGGTGGGCGTCTCGGCGAGGTGCCTCAAGTTCCCCAGGCTCGCATCTGAGTGCAGAGCGGCCTGGAACTCCTGGCTGGAGGCAGCCAGAAGTGACGTCAGGGTTCCTTCCTCACTGGGACCCTCTGGGACCGGCTCTGGGTCCACCTCTGGTTCAGTCTCTCCTGTAGCGGAGGAGGGTCCAGATGGCAGGGCGCTACCTGCGATCCGGGCACTCTGACTGCGGGTGACAGCAGCTACATATGCAGTCTCCCCGGGGATTTCTATAGACCCATCAGCCTGCGCTGCTATGGGCTCTACCTCCCCATCCACCCCCAACACTTCAGGAGCAGTGCTACTTATGGGCCAGTTACCTTCCTCGGTGGCACTGGTCAGTGTCATGGCGTCACCTTCCTCCCGGTTCCCATGCACCTCCCCATTTCCTTGAGCACTGTCGCTTGCTCCTGCTAGGGGTTCCTCAGCCGTCTCACTCCGCAGAGCGACGGGACTGAACGCTCCTGTACCTGTGGACACATCTACCACTTCAGAGAAAGGGTTAACAGATTCAGATGGCACAGATACATCACTATCAACATCAGTCCTAGGGAAAGAAAGGTTATCAGTTGCATCATCACTTCGCAAAGCATTAGCAGGTAACACAATCAGTTTCCCATCATCATCAACATCAACATCATGGTTAACGTTAACCTTATCATCAGATTGGGAAGGGGTGTCAGGGACATAGTACGCCACCATCCTCCCCAGATCAGTCCCCAATAAAACATCAGTGGGCAGGTTTTCGGACACCCCCACTTCCTTCACCCCGCTCCCGGTACCCCAGTCAATGAAAACTCGGGCTATCGGCAAGGGGTAGTGGACGCCCCCAATCCCTGTGACAGTTAAGGTTTTCCCCGGAATCAACTCTTCAGGGGCCGCCAGTTCGGGTCGGATGAGGGTTCGTTCAGCCCCGGTGTCCTTGAGGCCTGTAGCAAGACGGGCCCCCACGCGGACGGGCTGCACGTTGTCATCAACCCTCCCCACCACACCACCCACCAAAAGAACAGAGGCGTTGGGCCCGGAGGCCTTGGCTGGGGGGTTCTTCTGCCTCTCCGGACAGGTGGCGCTGATGTGTCCAGTCCTTTTACAGGAGAAACACTGGCGGGGGTCTGATGTAGGCCTGGCGCTGGCAAAGGGGATAGTGCCTCCAGAGGGACGACTGGCAGGGGCACTGGGGTTGGTTGCAGGCTTACCCCCTCCCCAACGGGTGGTGACGGCCTTCCGCACCTCGGGTTTCCGGTTGGCCTCATAGCTGTCGGCGATCCGTGCTGTTGTGACCGCGTCCTCCGGTTCTCGGTCCAGGATGAACTGTCGGACCTCAGCTGGGCACAGATGCAGGAACTGGTCTTTGATCATCAGGTCTTTCAGCTCCTCATAGGTGTCAACTGACAGTCCATGGATCCACTGGTCAAAGTGGTTCCTGAGTCCTTGCACCACATCGCTATAACTGTCGTGTGGGCCACGTTGGAGGTTCCGGAACTTCTTTCGGTATACCTCAGGGGTTAGCTGGTACTTGGCAATCAGGGCCTGCTTGATGGCCTCATAGTCACTGTCTTGATCTGGTGCGAGGGAAGCAAACGCCTCCAAAGCTTTGCCCTTCAGCCCGGGGGTCAAGTACCTGGCCCATTGGTCGGCAGGCAGCCGGTACTGTCTGCAGACTTTCTCAAAGGCCCGCAGAAAAGTGTCCAAGTCTCCTTCCTTTTCCAGCACGGGAAAGTGCCCGGCCGGGGCTTGGGACTCTGAGAGCTGCTGGGTGTACCGCTCTGGGCTGTGGAGGGCATTGCCCCTTGTCTGAGCAGCTCCAGTTCATGGGCTCTCTGAGCTTCCCGCTCGGCTCTCTCAGCCTCCCGCTCGGCCTCTCGCTGGGCTTGGCGCTCGGCTCTCTCAGCCTCTCGCTGTTTGGCCTCTCGCTGGTCGGCTCTCTCTTGAGCTTGCTGGATCAGCCTCAGGCGTTCTTCCCGGTTGTCAGCGGTGAGTCCCTCCAGGGCTGCCTGCAGGTAAGGGTCCACCTCTCTCTGGGTGTAAGCAGTCAGGGGTTGGGCCTCTGCTCCTGCGGCACCACCTTGGCTTGGGCCGGCTCCTGCGCCCGCCACGCTCCGATGCTCGCCCAGCTCCTTCAGGGCCTGGACCAGTCGGGCTTTGGTTTGGTTCTTGTGGTCAAGGCCGTGGTACACGCAGATTCCCACAAGAGTGTCCCTGTTCTGCTTTTCGAACCAACTTGCTCCTCTTGTAGCCATGGTTGCCAAATAAAAGATAGGATAGAAAAACAAAGAGAAGGGAGGGGTAACCGCAAGTACACAATTGTCTCAGGACTAATAAACACTGAGTCTGTTCTCCAAAACTTTAGCTGCAGGGTCGCTGAAGAACCGTGCAAGTTTTTTAGTGAAGGGAATGATTGCTCAAACCAGATCACTAATGCTCTATAATCCCACCGCTGCCACCAATATGTGATGAACGGGCACGCGGTCCGCCACACGGTAGCCCGGGGTATCACGGCTTGTGATCCCTCCGTGCTGCAAATGTGACGAAAACGCGCACACACACGACGGCTGCTGCCGTCCGACCCAGTAAACTGCAGGAATTTATAATTATCCCACTTCCACTTAGGAACTTGCAGCTCTCTGGCGCCCCCCTTACCCTCAGGTCAGTCAGGGAACTGCACCTAGGATAATTGGTCGCCAGACGGGTCACTTGGATGTGTGCTGGCTATTGGGCACGCTGCAGTGAGGGAATTATAATTACTCTGGCTGCAGCCAGGCAGTACCCTTATAAACCCCGCTCCGTCACTGCCAGCGTCACCCAATAGATTAACACTTTACACCCCTTCCTTTTAGCTGCCACCAGCTACGGCTTTTGATGAACAATTTATCAAGAGGGTCCGTAGCAACCCCAAAACAGTAGCGTAGTACTTCAGGCACGTGTAAATTCGTTTATAGAGCAGGAGAAACAAACTAATAATTTTATAGGTTTATTCCTTAAAAATGCAGGCAGTGCTTATAGTTTAAAAAGATGTACCAAACTGAGACAATATAGTTATATACAGATGCAGTTATAAAATAAAATGGGATTAAGAATGAAAGATAACTCACATGATAGTTACAGGCAAGACAAGCCAGGCTGGGGAAGGAGCCACACGTCATAGTTCATTGGTAGATCTCTTACTCAGGACATCCCAGCAGAAAGTAAGTTGCCTAAGGAACTTCACTGCAAGACTTATGCATGTCAGCTTCTGACCTCACAAAAAGGGCTGGTCCTCTGGCCACCTCCCCTGGCTGCAAGCTATGGTTTGAGCTCTGCAATATCATAAGGTTCATAACTCGTCCTGTGAACCTAGCAGAATAACGGCAGACCTATCAATGATCTCACTCCAAACTGACGGTTCCAATGAGCCCACACTTGGGTGGGCTAGTACATGGGGCACCCGAGAATTCCATTTCTCGGGTTCTGTTGGAGTTACAGGTTTACCAGTACCATGGGAACGATGCCCGTCGGCGCATGGTTCAACACAGTAACTTTCGTGTTTCTAGCGAATGCTCCCACCGTGTTATTAACCAAAAAAGAATGAATTCTCCAAAATGGCTGCTATAGGAAGAAAGCACGTGTGCAGACAATGCAGGACCCCTGCGGTGAAGCGGGAAAACTTCCAGCACTGGCAGCTCACATTACACTGCCTGAGTGCAGGCTGGGGGTTGGGGAGAAGTATGAGAGCTGCAGAGAGAAGGAGGGCTTTCAGCAGTACAAAAAAAAGAGATGAGGACAGCAATTCCAGCACAGCACTCATCACAGAGCCCATGATGCCACTCTTCAGAGGAGATTCAAACAGGAGAACAACTTGCAAGTGGCCACTTTAAGTAGCTTTTCTCATGATTGCATACACCTGGCTATGAAGTTCAAAGCTCAATGAGGTTACAAAACCAAAAAAAGTGCTTTAGTAAGTCAGTAAAAAGTAGGTAGGAGAATTTAAAACAAGAAAATGATAAGGTTGCCCATACTTATGCACCTGTCAAATTTTGTTTGAATGCAGATTGCACATTTTCTGTTAGTACAATAAACCTCATTTCAAGGCAGAAACATTACTGTGTCCAATAGTTATTAGATATATCAAACTGAAATAGCTGTTGCAAAAACACCAATTTTTATCAAACATTAAGCTTAACTGTATAATATACAAATCATATACTGCAGAATATTATAATATACAGCTCACCTGCTGCAAAATATTATAATATACAGCTCATATACTGCAGAATATTATAATATACAGCTCATATACTGCAGAATATTATAATATACAGCTCATATAGTGCAGAATATTATAATATACAGCTCATATACTGCAGAATATTATAATATACAGATCAATATAGTGCAGAATATTATAATATACAGCTCACCTGTTGCAGAATATTATAATATACAGCTCACCTGTTCAGAATATTATAATATACAGCTCATATACTGCAGAATATTATACCATACAGCTCATATACTGCAGAATATTATAACATACAGCTCACCTGTTGCAGAATATTATAATATGCAGCTCATATACTGCAGAATATTATAACATACAGCTCACCTGCTGCAGAATATTATAATATACAGCTCACCTGCTGCAGAATATTATAATATACAAATCATATACTGCAGAATATTATAATATACAGCCCACGTGCTGGAGAATATTATAATATACAGCTCACCTGCTGCAGAATATTATAATATACAGCTCACCTGCTGCAGAATATTATAACCCCTCTCTGCCATCAGACGTACTATTCCGTCATGTGACCCTGGACCTAATTCCCATGGACGGAATAGTACGTCATATGCGATCAGCAGCGCTCCCGGGGGGAGCGTAGCTGATCGCGGCCGGGTGTCAGCTGTATATCACAGCTGACACCCAGCACTTTGTGTCAGGAGCGGTCACGGACCGCTCCCTGCACATTAACCCCTGGCACACCGCGATCAAACATGATCACGGTGTCCCCGGGGCACAGGGGAGGATCGCGCAGGGTGGGGGCTGCCTGCGCGCTCCCCTGTGACCCTCAGAGCAGCGCGATGTGTCGCGCTGTTCCGAGGGTCCGTCCTCCCTCCAGGTCCCCGGATCCAAGATGGCGCCGGGGTCCTGCAGGGAGGCGGCTTCCTCAGTGCCTGCTGAGAGCAGGCGCTGAGGAAGCCTGCAGCGATGCCAGAGCGATCGCTGGTGTGACAGAGTGCTGTGCACACTGTCACACCAGCGATCTGCTAAAATACAGTGATGTCCCACCCTGGGACAAAGTAAAAAGTAAAAAAAATAAAAATAAAAAGTGGTAAAAAAAATCATAAAAAAAAAATATATATATTCCCCAATAATTTCATTTCTTCCTGTAAATAGAAAAAACAAAACAATAAAAGTACACATATTTGGTATCGCCACTTTCCGTAAGGACCCCCCCTATAAAACTGTCCCACTAGTTAACCCCTTTAGTGAACCACTTAAAAAAAAAAACTAAGCAAAAAATCAATGCTTTATCATCATACCGCCGAACAAAAAGTGGAATAACACGCGATCAAAAAGACAGATATAAATAAACATGGTACTGCTGAAAACGTCATCTTGTCCTGCAAAAAACGAGCCGTCATACAGCATCATGAGCGAAAAAATAAAAAAGTTATAGCTCGCAGAATAAAGAGATGCAAAAATAATGATTTTTTATATAAAATTGTTTTTATTCTATAAAAGCGCCAAAACATAAAAAATGATATAAATGAGGTATCGCCATAATCGTACTGACCCGAAGAATAAAACTGCTTTTTCAATTTTACCACACGCGGAACGTTATAAACGCCTTCTCCAAAAGAAATTCATGAATTGCTGATTTTTGTTCATTCTAACCTCCCAAAAATCGAAATAAAAAGCGATCAAAAAAAGTCACGTGCTCAAAAATGGTACCAATAAAAACGTCACCTCGTCCCGCAAAAAATAAGACCTCACATGACTCTGTGGGCCAAAATATGCAAAAATTATAGCTCTCAAAATGTGGTGATGCAAAAAACTACTTTTTGCAATAAAAAGCGTTTTTTAGCGTGACAGCTGCCAATCACAAAAACCCGCTATAAATAGTAAATCAAACCCTCCTTTATCACCCCTTAGTTAGGGAAAAATAATAAAATTAAAAAAATGTATTTATTTCCATTTTCCCATTAGGGTTAGGGTTGCGGCTAAAGTTAGGGTTAGGGTTGGCGCTAACGTTAGGATTAGGGTTAGGGTTGGGATTAGGGTTAGGGGTGTGTTAGGGTTAGGTTTGTGTTAGGGTTGGGACTAGGGTTAGGGGTGTGTTGGGGTTTGGGTTGGAGTTAGAATTTGGGGGTTTCTGCTGTTTAGGCACATCAGGGGCTCTCCAAATGTGACATGGCGTCTGATCTCAATTCCAGCCAATTCTGCTTGAAAAAGTCAAACGGTGCTCCTTCACTTCTGAGCTCTGCCATGCGCCCAAACAGTAGTTTACCCCCACATATGGGGTATCAGCGTACTCTGGACCCCAAGAGTTATTGTGCAATTTGTCCTATTTCTCCTGTTACCCTTGTGAAAATAAAATATTGGGGGCGAAAAAATCATTTTTGTAAAAAAAAAGATTCTTTATTTTTACGGCTGTACGTTATAAACTTCGGTGAAGCACTTGGGGCTTCATAGCGCTCACCACACTTCTAGATAAGTTCCTTGTGGGGTCTATTTTCCAAAATGGGGTCACTTGTGGGGGGTTTCCACTGTTTAGGCGCATCAGGGGCTCTCCAAATACGACATGACGCCCCCAGACCATTCCATCAAAGTCTGCAATCCAAAACGTCACTACTTCCCTTCCGAGCCCAGACGTGCACCCATACAGTCGTTTTCTCACACATGTTGGGTATCAGCGTACTCAGGACAAATTGGACAACAACTTTTGGGGTCCAATTTCTCCTGTTACCCTTGTGAAAATAAAATATTGGGGCGAAAAAATAATTTTTGTAAAAAAAAAAAGATTTTTTATTTTTACAGCTGTACGTTATAAACTTCTGTGAAGCACTTCGGGGTTCAAAGTGCTCAGCATACTTCTAGATAAGTTCCTTGTGGGGTCTATTTGCCAAAATGGGGTCACTTGTGGGGGATTTCCACTGTTTAGGCGCATCAGGGGCTCTCCAAATGCGACATGACGCCCCCAGACTATTCCATCAAAGTCTGCAATCCAAAACGTCACTACTTCCCTTCCGAGCACAGACGTGCACCCATACAGTAGTTTTCTCCCACATATTGGGTATCAGCGTACTTAGGACAAATTGGACAACAAATTTTGGGGTCCAATTTCTCCTTTTACCCTTGTGAAAATAAAATATTGGGGCGAAAAAAATCATTTTTGTAAAAAAAAAAAAAGATTTTTTATTTTACGGCTGTGCGTTATAAACTTCTGTGAAGCACTTTGGGGTTCAAAGTGCTCACCACACATCTAGATAAGTTCCTTGAGGGGTCTAGTTTCCAAAATGGTGTCATTTGTGGGGGGTTTCCATTGTTTAGGCAGATCAGGAGTCTCCAAACACGACATGGCATCCAGCCAATTCTGCGTTGAAAAAGTCAAACGGCGCTCCTTCCCTTCCAAACTCTGCCATGCACCCAAACAGTGGTTTACCCCCACATATGGGGTATCAGCGTACTCAGGACAAATTGCACAATAACTTTTGGAGTCTTGTTACCCTTGGGAAAATAAAATTGGGGTGAAAAGATCAATTTTGTGGAAAAAATATGATTTTTTAATTTTACGGCTCTAAGTTATAAACTTGTGTGAAGCACTTGGGGGTTCAAATTGCTCACCAAAGATCTAGATAAGTTCCTTAGGGGTCTAGTTTCCCAAATGGGGTCACCTGTGGGGGGTTTCACTGTTTAGGCACATCAGGGACTCTCCAAATGCAACATGGCGTCCAATCTCAATTCCAGCCAATTTTGGTTGGAAAAAGTCAAATGGTGCTCCTTCCATTCCGAGCTCTGCCATGCGCCCAAACAGTGGTTCCCCCCCACATATGGGGTATCAGCGTACTCAGGACAAATTGGACAACAACTTTTGAGGTCCAATTTCTTCTGTTACCTATGGGAAAATAAAAAATTAGTGACTAAGAGATAATTTTTGTGGGAAAAAAATAGGATTTTTTATTTTCATGCCCGGGCATTATAAACTTGTGTGAAGCACTTGGGGGTTCAAAGTGCTCACCAAAGATCTAGATAAGTTCCTTAGGGGGTCTAGCTTCCAAAATGGGTTCACTTGTGGGGGGTTTCCACTGTTTAGGCTCATCTGGGGCACTACAAACGGAACATGACCCCCATCAATGTTTGCATTCCAAAACGTTACTGCTTCCTTTCCAAGCCCTGCCGTATGCCCAGTTTCCCCCCCCATATATGGGGTATCAGCGTACTCAGGACAAATTGGACAACAACTTTTGGGGTCCAATTTCCTTGGGAAAAATCAAAAATTTGGGACTAAAAAATCATTTTTGTGGAAAATTGTTTTGTTTTTTTTTCACACCCAGGCATTACAAACTTTTGTGAAACACTTTGGGGTTCAAAGTGCTCACAACAGATCTAGATAAGTTCCTTAGGGGGTCTAGTTTCCAAAATGGTGTCACTTGTGGGGGGTTTCCACTCACTGTTTAGGCGCATCAGGGGCTCTCCAAACACGACATGGCGTCCAATCTCAACTCCAGCCAATTTTAGTTTGAAAAAGTCAAACGTCGCTCATTCCCTTACGAGCTCTGCCGTGTGCCCAAACAGTGGTTTTCCCCCACATATGGAGTATTGGCGTACTCAGGAGAAATTGCACAACAACTTTATCTGCCCATTTTCTCCTTTTACCCTTGTCAAAATAAAAAAAAGTTTGTAAAAGATCATTTTTGTGGCTAAAAAGTTAAATATTAATTTTTTCCTTCCACGTTGCTTCAGCTCCTGTGAAGCACCTGAAGGGTTATTAAACTTCTTGAATGTGGTTTTGAGTACCTTGAGGATGCAGTTTTTAGAATGGTGTCACTTTTTGGTATTTTCTGCTACATAGACCCGTCAAAGTGACTTCAAATATGAGGTGGTCACTAAAAAAATGGCTTTGTAAATTTTGTTGTAAAAATGAGAAATCACTGGTCAACTTTTAACCCTTATAATTTCCTAACAAAAAAAAATTTTGGTTCCAAAATTGTGCTGATGTAAGGTAGACATGTGGGAAATGTTATTTCTTACCTATTTTGTGTGACATATTTCTCTGTTTTAAGGGAAAAAAAATTCAAAGTTTGAAAATTGCAAAATTTTCAAAATTTTGGCCATATTTGTGTTTTTTTTCAAAAATAAACGCAAGTTATATCGTAGAAATTATACTTGTAACGTGAAGTACAATATGTCACGAGAAAACATTCTCAGAATCGCGAAGATCCGTTGAAGCGTTCCAGAGTTATAACCTCATAAAGAGACAGTGGTCAGAATTGTAAAAATTGGCCCGGTCATTAACGTGCAAACCACCCTTGGGGGTGAAGGGGATAATATACAGCTCACCTGCTGCAGAATTTTATAATATACTGCTCATATACTGCAGAATATTATAATATACAGCTCATCTACTGCAGAATATTATAATATACAGCTCACCTGTTGCAGAATATTATAATATACAGTCATATACTGCAGAATATTATAATATACAGCTCACCTGTTGCAGAATATTATAATATACAGCTCATATACTGCAGAATATTATAACATACAGCTCACCTGTTGCAGAATATTATAATATACAGCTCATATACTGCAGAATATTATAACACAGCTCATTTGCTGCAGAATATTATAATAAACAGCTCATATACTGCAGAATATTATAATATACAGCTTATTTGCTGCGGAATATTATAATATACAGCTCATATACTGTTGAATATTATACTATACTGCTCATAACAGCTGCAGAATATTATAATATACAGCTCACCTGCTGCAGAATATTATAATATACAGCTAACTTGACTGCAGAATATTTATATTATACAGTCTCACTGCTGCAGAATTTTATAATATACAGCTAACCATGCTGCAGAATATTATAATATACAGCTAACCTGCTGCAGAATATTATAATATACAGCTCACTGCTGCAGAATTATTATAAATACAGCTCATCTGCTGCAGAATATTATAACATAACAGCTACATGCTGCAGAAATTAAATATTAGGTTTAAATTACAGCTCACCTGCTGCAGAATATTATAATATACAGTCTACACTGCTGCAGAATATTATAATATACAGCTCATATACTGCAGAATATTATAATATACAGCTCAATACATGCTGCAGAATATTATAATATACAGCTCACTGCTGCAGAATATTATAATATACAGCTCATATAACTGCAGAATATTATAATTTACAGCTCATCTGCTGCAGAATATTATAATATACAGCTATACTGCTGCAGAATATTATAATATACAGCTCAACAGCTGCAGAATATTATAATATACAGCTCAACCTGCTGCAGAATATTATAACATACAGCTCACCTGCTGCAGAATATTATATATACAGCTCTACTGCTGCAGAATATTATAATATACAGCTACACTGCTGCAGAATATTATAATATACAGCTCATATAATGCAGAATATTATAATATACAGCTCAACAGCTGCAGAATATTATAATATACAGCTCACTGCTGCAGAATATTATAATATACAGCTCATATACTGCAGAATATTATATATACTGCTCAACGCTGCAGAATATTATAATATACAGCATAACTGCTGCAGAATATTATAATATACAGCTCATATAATGCAGAATATTATATATACGCTCAACATGCTGCAGAATATTATATATACAGCTCAACCTGCTGCAGAATATTATATATACAGCTAACTTACTGCAGAATATTATATTATACAGTCACCTGCTGCAGAATATTATAATATACAGCTTAACCTGCTGCAGAATATTATAATATACAGCTCAACTGCTGCAGAATTTTATAATATACAGCTAACTGCTGCAGAATATTATAATATACAGCTAACTGCTGCAGAATATTATAATATACAGCTCACATGACTGCAGAATATTATAATATACAGTCAACTGCTGCAGAATATTATAATATACTGCTCACTGCTGCAGAATATTATAATATACAGCTCACTTGTGCAGAATATTATAATATACAGCACATATACTGCAGAATATTATAATATACAGTCATATACTGCAGAATATTATAATATACAGCTCATACTGCAGAATATTATAATATACAGCTCATATACTGCAGAATATATAAATATACAGCTCATATACTGCAGAATATTATAATATACAGCTCATATACTGCAGAATATTATAATATACAGCTCATTAACTGCGAATATTATAATATACAGCTCAATACTGCAGAATATTATAAATACAGCTACTGCTGCAGAATATTATAATATACAGCTCATGATACTGCAGAATATTATATATATACAGCTCATACTGCAGAATATTATAATATACAGCTCATATACTGCAGAATATTATAAATACAGTATATACTGCAGAATATTATAATATACAGCTCATATACTGCAGAATATTATAACATACAGCTCAGATACTGCAGAATATTATAACATACAGCTCACCTGCTGCAGAATATTATAATACAGCTCAGATACTGCAGAATATTATAATATCAGCTCATATACTGCAGAATATTATAATATACAGCTCATACATGCTGCAGAATATTATAATCATACAGCTCATGATACTGCAGAATATTATAATATACAGCTCACCTGCTGCAGAATATTATAATATACAGCTCAGATACTGCAGAATATTATAATATACAGCTCATTCTGCAGAATATTATAATATACAGCTCACATGCTGCAGAATATTATAATATACAGTCACATGCTGCAGAATATTATAATATACAGCTCACTTCTGCAGAATATTATAATATACAGCTAACTGGCTGCAGAATATTATAATATCAGCTCATATAATGCAGATATTAATATAGCTATTACTGCTATAACAGCTCTAGCAGAATATTATAATATACAGCTACGCTGCAGAATATTATAATATACAGCTATATTCTGCAGAATATTATATTTATACAGTTACTGCTGCAGAATTATTATAATATACAGCTAACCTGCTGCAGATATTATAATATACAGCTCAACTGCTGCAGAATATTATAATATACAGCTCTACTGCTGCAGAATATTTATAATATACAGTTCTACTGATGCAGAATATTATAATTTACAGCTCACTGCTGCAGAATATTATAATATACAGTCTCACCTGCTGCAGAATATTATAATATACAGTCATTACTGCAGAATATTATAATATACAGCTAACCTGCTGCAGAATATTATAATATACAGCACATATACTGCAGAATATTAAATATACAGCTCAGTATACTGCAGATATTATAATATACAGCTCATATACTGCAGAATATTATAAATTATACAGCTCATATACTGCAAATATTATAATATACAGCTCATATACTGCAGAATATTATAATATACAGCTCAGGTACTGCAGAATATTATAATATACAGCTCATATCTGCAGAATATTAAATATACAGCTCATATACTGCAGAATATTATAATATACAGCTCATATACTGCAGAAATTATATATACAGCTCAGGTACTGCAGAATATTATAATATACAGCTCATATACTGCAGAATATTAAATATACAGCTCATATACTGCAGAATATTATAATATACAGCTCAATACTGCAGAATATTATAATATACAGCTCATTCTGCAGAATATTATAAATACAGCTATACTGCAGAATATTATAACTATACATCACTGCTGCAGAATATTATAATATACAGCTCAACTGCAGAATATTATAATATACAGCTCTATACTGCAGATATTATATATATACAGCTCTTACTGCAGAATATTATATATACAGCACTATACTGCAGAATATTATAATTTACAGCTCACTGCTGCAGAATATTATAAATATACAGCATATACTGCTGCAGAATATTATAATATACAGCTCATTACTGCAGAATATTATAATATACAGCTCATATACTCAGAATATTAAAATATACAGCTCATATACTGCAGAATATTATAATATACAGCTCATATACTGCAGAATATTATAATATACAGCTCATAGGTACTGCAGAATATTATAATATACAGCTCATATACTGCAGAATATTAAAATATACAGTCTTATACTGCAGAATATTATAATATACAGCTCATATACTGCAGAATATTATAATATACAGCTCAGGTACTGCAGAATATTATATATATACAGCTCATATACTGCAGAATATTAAAATATACAGCTCATTATACTGCAGAAAATTATATATACAGCTCATATACTGCAGAATATTATAATATACAGCTCAGTTACTGCAGAATATTATAAATACAGCTCAGATACTGCAGAATATTAAATCATACAGCTCATATACTGCAGAATATTATATATACAGCTCATTGTTGCAGAATATTATAATATACAGCTCATATACTGCAGAATATTATAACATACAGCTCATATACTGCAGATTATTATAATACAGCTCACCTGCTGCAGAATATTATAATATACAGCTCAGATACTGCAGAATATTATATATACAGCTCATATACTGCAGAATATTATAATATACAGCTCATATACTGCAGAATATTATAACATACAGCACATATACTGCAGAATATTATAATATACAGCTCACCTGCTGCAGAATATTATAATATATAGCTCATATAATGTAGAATATTATAATATACAGCTAACCTGCTGCAGAATATTATAATATACAGCTCATATACTGAAGAATATTATAACATACAGCTCACCTGCTGCAGAATATTATAATATACAGCTCACCTGCTGCAGAATATTATAATATACAACTCACCTGCTGCAGAATATTATAATATATAGCTCATATAATGCAGAATATTATAATATTGTTGTGAATGGGCTTGAGATGAGTTCTGAGCAGAGACTCCCTCTGGTGGTTACAAGCGGTACTGGTCTGTTCAGTGAAGATTGTGAGGACTGGGAATCAGGTGTTACTGACTGGTCTTATATAAGGGAGTCACCTTCCCATCAGGGTTGCCGGTGATCAATTGTTCTGGTCTGAATCCTTGATTCCAGTTTCCCTTGTAGCCTGCTGTGTCTGCATCTCCTTCTAACAGATAAGACATTTTCTTTTTTTTTTTTCTGTGCTTGATTTTTGCATTTTGTCCTGCACTTCTGTGGGGGCCTTCTGGGTCCCTCAGGGGGCTTTTGCCCTCTCAGTTTAGTTCAGTCACTGATGTTTGTACTTTTGCTTTTTCCAGTTTTTTCAGTGGCTGCTGTTTTGATTTTGTTACACCAGAGAACTAATTTAGGTGGTAGAGGTCGTGTGATCTCAGGTGTTTTTGAAATTAGTAGAGTTGGTGCTTTCAGGGTTTTTTTTGGGATTGCAGTAAGTACCCTTCCTATCCTTTTCTATTTAGTTAGTTTGGGCCCCAACGTTTGCTCATACTATTTTCTGTCTGTGTCAGTATTTCGTCTTGTCTAACCGCCATTACATTTTTGGGGGCTTGCTATTATCTTTGGGGTTCTGCTCCGGGGCAGATAGCTTTCCTATTTCTATCTTTTGGTGTAGTTAGTTTCTCAGGCTGTGACGAGGCGTCTAGGACCAACGTAGGAACGCTCCACGGCTGCCTCTAGTTGTGGTGGTTAGTCAGGGTACTGCAATCTCATAGATTCCAACTGCTCTGGTGTATTGCCTTTTTGCCTGCACTCCTCAGCTACCGAATCATAACAGTATCACCGGCCTAAAAAATTTAAAATTGTATGGTACTCACAGAAGGGAAAAAATATTGTGAAAGAAAAAAAAAAAAAAAAAAAAAGATTGTCAGAGTTGTCAGAGATATTTTTCTGTTTGTTGCATTTTTTTTTTTTTCCCTCTGTATCTCTGGGTGCTGGGGAGGATTTTTTTTTCTCTCAATGGAGTTTGCACAGTTGTCTGGCCGTGTGGATCAGCTTGCCACTGAGGTTCGGAGTATTGCTATCTATCTTGCTAGGTTGCCTGTTGTGGAACCTAGGATTCCCATGCCAGATTTGTTTTTAGGGGATCGAGCTAAGTTTCAGAATTTCAAAAATAATTGTAAATTGTTTTTTGCCTTAAAATCTAAGTCCTCAGGAAACGCAGCGCAGCAGGTTCAAATTGTCATCTCTCTCCTGCGCGGCGATCCTCAGGATTGGGCTTTTTCCCTGACACCTGGGGATCCTGTTTTGAGTGATGTTGATGCATTTTTTCAGGCTTTGGGGTTATTGTACGATGAGCCTAATGTCACTGATCAAGCTGAAAAAGCCTTGTTGGATTAAATCAGGGGCTTGATGACGCTGAGTTATACTGTCAGAGATTCCGTAGGTGGGCAGTCCTGACCAAGTGGAATGACGACGCTTTGGCGGCCCTTTTTCGGAAGGGGCTGTCAGATAATGTAAAGGATGTTATGGTGGGATTCCCTGTCCCCTCTGGTCTCAATGATTCTATGTCATTAGCGATTCAAATTGACAGACGTTTGCGTGAGCGGAGAAGTATGCGTGGAATAGTGTTGCCTTGTGAACCTGCTTCTGAGTCCATGCAGTGTGATAGAGTGGTGTCTGGGGCACAGCGTCATGAGTTTCGAAAGCGCAATGGGTTATGTTTCTACTGTGGTGATGCCTCTCATGCTATTTCAGTCTGCCCTAAGCGGGGAGGACGTTTTGCACGCTCAGTTGTCTTGGGTAGTGTTCAGACTAAGTTTTTACTAACTGTCACTCTGATATGCTCTCTGTCCTCATTTTCTGCTCAGGCTTTCGTTGATTCTGGAGCAGCTATTAACCTGATGGATTATGATTTTGCTAAACGTTGTGGGTATAATCTGCATGATATTATCATACTGGGTTTCCCTTGGTTACAGTCTCATAATCCTGTTTTGGATTGGAAATCTGTGTCTGTAACCAGTTGGGGCTGCCAATGTGTTAATACCAACACTCCTGTTTTTTCTGCCTCCCCCCAGGCTCAGGATGTTCCTGACTTTTTGATTGATTTTTCTGATGTGTTTAGCGAAAGTAAATCTGCATCCTTGCCTCCCCATAGGAGCTATGACTGCGCTATTGAATTAGTGCCTGGTAGTAAATTCCCTAAAGGTCGCCTTTTTAACTTGTCTGTACCTGAACATGACGCTATGCGGTCTTATATCAAGGAGTCATTGGAGAAAGGTCATATCAGACCATCCTCTTCACCCTTAGGTGCCGGTTTTTTCTTTGTGGCCAAAAAGGATGGTTCATTAAGGCCGTGTATTGATTATCGTCTTTTGAACAATATTACTGTGAAATATCAATACCCGTTACCCTTGATTTCTGACCTGTTTTCCAGGGTGAAAAACGCTACTTGGTTTACCAAGCTTGACCTCAGGGGGGCATATAACCTTATTCGCATTAAGCACGGGGATGAATGGAAGACGGCATTCAATACCCCGGAGGGGCATTTTGAGTACCTTGTGATGCCATTTGGGCTCACTAATGCTCCTTCTGTCTTCCAGTCCTTCATGAATGACATTTTCAGGAATTTTGTGGATAAATTTCTGATTGTTTATTTGGATGATATCTTGATTTTTTCCAATGACTGGGACTCTCATGTGAAACATGTTCGAACTGTATTCCAGATTTTGAGAGAGAATGCTCTGTATGTGAAGGGATCAAAGTGTCTTTTTGGCGTACAGAGGATCTCATTTCTGGGATTCATTTTGTCCCCATCTGTTATTGAAATGGACCCGGTCAAGGTTCAGGCCATCTGTGATTGGGTCCAACCTACTTCATTAAAGGCTCTTCAAAGATTTTTGGGTTTTGCCAATTTTTATCGTAAATTTATTGCTAATTTCTCGGTTATTGTTAAACCATTAACTGATTTGACCAAAAAGGGTTCTGATGTGGTGAATTGGCCTCCTGAGGCAGTCTCTGCATTTCAGGAACTTAAGCAGAGATTCACTTCTGCTCCTGTTCTACGGCAGCCTGATGTTTCTCTGCCATTTCAGGTGGAGGTTGATGCCTCTGAAATTGGGGCAGGTGCCGTTTTGTCCCAAAAAGATCCAGAGACCTCTAAAAGTAACCCTTGTGCCTTTTTCTCTCGAAAATTTTCTCCTACTGAACGTAATTATGACGTGGGTAATCGGGAGTTATTGGCCATGAAGTGGGCTTTTGAAGAGTGGAGACATTGGCTGGAGGGAGCCAAACATCGGGTGGTGGTCCTTACGGACCATAAGAATCTGGTTTATCTGGAATCTGCCAAGCGACTCAATCCTAGACAGGCCAGGTGGGCCTTGTTTTTCACACGTTTTAATTTTGTGGTTTCCTTTCTTCCTGGCACTAAGAATGTTAAGGCGGATGCTCTCTCGAGGAGTTTCCTTGCGGACTCTCCTGAGTTATCTGATCCTTCTGTTATTTTGAAAGAGGGTGTAGTTCTTTCCGCCATCTCACCCAATTTGAGACTTGCTCTGGAGGGGTGTCAGGAGGATAGGCCCGAGCGCTGCCCTGTTGGAAAATTGTTTGTCCCGGACCAGTGGAAAAAGAGTGTGATGTCTGAGACTCATTGTTCCGCGTTGGCTGGGCATCCCGGAATTTTTGGTACCAGAGACTTGGTTAGTCGGTCCTTTTGGTGGCCTACCTTGTCTCGTGATGTCAGGGAATTTGTGCAGTCCTGCGGGACTTGCTCTCGCTCCAAGCCTTGCTCTCGCTCTGGTGGTTTGTTGATGCCATTGCCTGTGCCCAAGAGACCATGGACCCATATCTCTATGGATTTCATTTCCGACCTTCCTGTTTCTCAGAGAATGACCGCCATCTGGGTGATTTGTGATAGGTTTTCCAAGATGATACATCTTGTGCCATTGCCTAAGTTGCCTTCCTCCTCTGAATTGGTGCCTTTGTTCCTTCAGCACGTGGTTCGTTTACACGGCATTCCTGAGAACATTGTGTCTGACAGAGGAGTCCAGTTTGTTTCCAGATTTTGGAGGACCTTTTGTTCTAAACTTGGTGTTCAATTGTCTTTCTCCTCGGCGTTTCATCCTCAGACCAATGGTCAAACTGAGAGAAGAAACCAGACATTGGAGACTTATCTAAGATGCTTTGTGTCTGCTGATCAGGTTGACTGGGTTTCTTGTTTGCCTTTGGCTGAGTTTGCTCTTAATAATAGGGCTAGCTCTGCCACTTTGATGTCTCCGTTTTTCTGTAATTCTGGGTTTCACCCTCGATTTTCTTCGGGACAGACGGAGGCTTCTGTCTGTCCGGGTGTTGACTCTGTTGTGGAGCGTATGCAACAGATTTGGGACCAGGTAGTGGAGAGGTTGTCCCTCTCTCAAGAGAGGGCCCAGCGGTTTGCTAACCGGCATAGGACTGATGGTCCTCGGTTTAAAGTAGGGGACTTGGTCTGGTTGTCCTCAAAAAATATTCCTATGAGAGTAGCATCTCCTAAATTTAAGCCTAGGTTCATTGGACCTTATAAGATCATGGAGATTCTTAATCCTGTTTCTTTTCGTTTGCTTCTTCCAGGGACATTTAAGATCCATAACGTGTTCCACAAGTCCTTGTTGAAGAGGTTTGTTGAGCCAGTGGTTCCTGCTGCTGTGCCTCCTGACCCTGTTTTGGTTGAGGGCAATCTGGAGTATGTGGTTGAGAAAATATTAGATTCTCGTTTTTCTAGACGGAAACTCCAGTATTTGGTTAAGTGGAGAGGTTATGGTCAGGAAGACAATTCTTGGGTGTTTGCTTCGGACATCCATGCTAGGAGACTCATCCGTGCGTATCATAGAACTCATCCTGACCGACCTGGTTGCTCAAATGAGGGTTCGGTGACCCCTCCTCAAGGGGGGGTACTGTTGTGAATGGGCTTGAGATGAGTTTTGAGCAGAGACTCCCTCTGGTGGTTACAAGCGGTACTGGTCTGTTCAGTGAAGATTGTGAGGACTGGGAATCAGGTGTTACTGACTGGTCTTATATAAGGGAGTCACCTTCCCATCAGGGTTGCCGGTGATCAATTGTTCTGGTCTGAATCCTTGATTCCAGTTTCCCTTGTAGCCTGCTGTGTCGTGTCTGCATCTCCTTCTAACAGATAAGACATTTTCTTCTTTTTTTTCTGTGCTTGATTTTTGCATTTTGTCCTGCACTTCTGTGGGGGCCTTCTGGGTCCCCTCAGGGGGCTTTTGCCCTCTCAGTTTAGTTCAGTCACTGATGTTTGTACTTTTGCTTTTTCCAGTTTTTTCAGTGGCTGCTGTTTTGATTTTGTTACACCAGAGAACTAATTTAGGTGGTAGAGGTCGTGTGATCTCAGGTGTTTTTGAAATTAGTAGAGTTGGTGCTTTCAGGGTTTTTTTGGGATTGCAGTAAGTACCCTTCCTATCCTTTTCTATTTAGTTAGTTTGGGCCCCAACGTTTGCTCATACTATTTTCTGTCTGTGTCAGTATTTCGTCTTGTCTAACCGCCATTACATTTTTGGGGGCTTGCTATTATCTTTGGGGTTCTGCTCCGGGGCAGATAGCTTTCCTATTTCTATCTTTTGGTGTAGTTAGTTTCTCAGGCTGTGACGAGGCGTCTAGGACCAACGTAGGAACGCTCCACGGCTGCCTCTAGTTGTGGTGGTTAGTCAGGGTACTGCAATCTCATAGATTCCAACTGCTCTGGTGTATTGCCTTTTTGCCTGCACTCCTCAGTTACCGAATCGTAAACAAATATACAGCTCACCTGCTGCAGAATATTATAATATACAGCTCACCTGCTGCAGAATATTATAACATACAGCTCATATAATGCAGAATATTATAATATACAGTTCACCTGCTGCAGAATATTATAATATACAGCTCATATACTGCAGAATATTATAATATACAGCTCACCTGCTGCAGAATATTATAATATACAGTTTACCTGATGCAGAATATTATAATTTACAGCTCATCTGCTGCAGAATATTATAACATACAGCTAACCTGCTGCAGAATATTATAATATACAGCTCACCTGCTGCAGAATATTATAATATACAGCTCACCTGCTGCAGAATATTATAATATACAGCTCATATACTTCAGAATATTATAATATACAGCTAACCTGCTGCAGAATATTATAATATACAGCTCACTTGTTGCAGAATATTATAATATACAGAACATATACTGCAGAATATTATAATATACAGCTCATATACTGCAGAATATTAAAATATACAGCTCATATACTGCAGAATATTATAATATACAGCTCATATACTGTAGAATATTATAATATACAGCTCAGGTACTGCAGAATATTATAATATACAGCTCATATACTGCAGAATATTATAATATACAGCTCATATACTGCAGAATATTATAATATACAGCTCATATACTGTAGAATATTATAATATACAGCTCATATACTGCAGAATATTATAATATACAGCTCACCTGTCTGCAGAATATTATAATATACAGCTCAGATACTGCAGAATATTATAATATACAGCACATATACTGCAGAATATTATAATATACAGCTCATATACTGCAGAATATTATAACATACAGCTCAGATACTGCAGAATATTATAACATACAGCTCACCTGCTGCAGAATATTATAATATACAGCTCAGATACTGCAGAATATTATAATATACAGCACATATACTGCAGAATATTATAATATACAGCTCATATACTGCAGAATATTATAACATACAGCACATATACTGCAGAATATTATAATATACAGCTCACCTGCTGCAGAATATTATAATATATAGCTCATATAATGTAGAATATTATAATATACAGCTTATATACTGAAGAATATTATAACATACAGCTCACCTGCTGCAGAATATTATATTATATAGCTCACCTGCTGCAGAATATTATAATATACAGCTCACCTGCTGCAGAATATTATAATATATAGCTCATATAATGCAGAATATTATAATATACAGCTCACCTGCTGCAGAATATTATAATATATAGCTCATATAATGCAGAATATTATAATATACAGTTCACCTGCTGCAGAATATTATAATATACAGCTCATATACTGCAGAATATTATAATATACAGCTCACCTGCTGCAGAATATTATAATATATAGCTCATATAATGCAGAATATTATAATATACAGTTCACCTGCTGCAGAATATTATAATATACAGCTCATATACTGCAGAATATTATAATATACAGCTCACCTGCTGCAGAATATTATAATATACAGCTCACCTGCTGCAGAATATTTAATATACAGCTCAGATACTGCAGAATATTATAATATACAGCTCATATACTACAGAATATTATAATATACAGCTCATATACTGCAGAATATTATAACATACAGCACATATACTGCAGAATATTATAATATACAGCTCACCTGCTGCAGAATATTATAATATATAGCTCATATAATGTAGAATATTATAATATACAGCTTATGTACTGAAGAATATTATAACATACAGCTCACCTGCTGCAGAATATTATATTATATAGCTCACCTGCTGCAGAATATTATAATATACAGCTCACCTGCTGCAGAATATTATAATATATAGCTCATATAATGCAGAATATTATAATATACAGCTCACCTGCTGCAGAATATTATAATATATAGCTCATATAATGCAGAATATTATAATATACAGTTCACCTGCTGCAGAATATTATAATATACAGCTCATATACTGCAGAATATTATAATATACAGCTCACCTGCTGCAGAATATTATAATATATAGCTCATATAATGCAGAATATTATAATATACAGTTCACCTGCTGCAGAATATTATAATATACAGCTCATATACTGCAGAATATTATAATATACAGCTCACCTGCTGCAGAATATTATAATATACAGCTCACCTGCTGCAGAATATTATAATATACAGCTCATCTGCTG
Organism: Oophaga sylvatica; assembly: GCA_033576555.1. NCBI lineage: Eukaryota > Metazoa > Chordata > Amphibia > Anura > Dendrobatidae > Oophaga > Oophaga sylvatica. Next base: position 64,974 of record JARQOD010001314.1, read on the forward strand.
CAGAATATTATAACATACAGCTCATATACTGCAGAATATTATAATATACAGCACATATACTGCAGAAAATTATAATATACAGCTCACCTGCTGCAGAATAGTATAATATACAGCTCACCTGCTGCAGAATATTGTAATATACAGCTCATATACTGCAGAATATTATAACATACAGCTCACCTGCTGCAGAATAGTATAATATACAGCTCACTTGTTGCAGAATATTATAATATACAGCTCAGATACTGCAGAATATTATAATATACAGCTAACCTCCTGCAGAATATTATAATTTAAAGCTCACCTGCTGCATAATATTATAAAATACAGTTCACCTGCTGCAGAATATTATAACATATAGCTAACCTCCTGCAGAATGTTATAATTTACAGCTCATATACTGCAGAAAATTATGTTCCTCATATACATACAAGAGAAAAAGGTAGCACACTGCAGCGCTATAGCTTGCAAACACGAAATATGAAAATATGAAAAATGAATTGCATCATTACCTTAGAAATATGAAAAATTGAGAAGTCTTAGCGCATAAGATGGCCAAATTATGTGAGCCTGATAGCCACGTCAAGGCTCTTCTCGTATATTAGGTCCTAACTAATGCCTATCCTCGCTTAGAAAAGTCTGTCTGCATGGGAACATAACATCCAAACATATTTCTAAGGTAATGATGCAATTCATTTTTCATATTTTTCATATTTCGTGTTTGCAAGCTATAGCGCTGCAGTGTGCTACCTTTTTCTCTTGTATGTATATGAGTTGGTGACTCTAGGTTTAGCACCTGTTCACACTGAATCTGTTTGGATGTGCGTCATTTTTTATATGTATTCATTTAACTATACCTGAGCCATCTCATTGGTGGTCACATAGCTTTTTTAATTACATACAGGTTCATCACCCCTACCAACAGAATGTAGAATTTAGTCTGAAGAGAGATTCATCGTTCCCTGCAGACAGACTTTTAAGCGTAGGATAGGCATTATTAGGACCTGATAACAGAAGGCCTTGACGTGCTATCAGGCTCACTAATATGGCCATCTTAAATGCGCTAAGGAACTTCATCAATTTTCATATTTCTAAGGTAATGATGCAATTCATTTTTCATATTTTTCATATTTCGTGTTTGCAAGCTATAGCGCTGCAGTGTGCTACCTTTTTCTCTTGTATGTATATGAGTTGGTGACTCTAGGTTTAGCACCTGTTCACACTGAATCTGTTTGGATGTGCCGGTCAGTTTTTTTATATGTATTCATTTACCTTCTACCTGAGCACTCCACCTGGTGGTCACAGGCTTTTTAATTACAACAGGTTCATCACCCCTCCACAGAGATGTAGATTTTAGTCTGAAGAGAGGATTCATACGTTCCCATGCAGACAGACTTTTCTAAGCGAGGATAGGCATTAGTTAGGACCTGATATACGAGAAGAGCCTTGACGTGGCTATCAGGCTCACATAATTTGGCCATCTTATGCGCTAAGACTTCTCAATTTTTCATATTTCTAAGGTAATGATGCAATTCATTTTTCATATTTTTCATATTTCGTGCTTGCAAGCTATAGCGCTGCAGTGTGCTACCTTTTTCTCTTGTGGGGACTGGGATGGACATTCCAGAACATTGTAATTGTTCCTCTGCATGAATGCCTGAGTAGATTTGGAGCGGTGTTTTGGATCATTGTCTTGCTGAAAGATCCATCCCCTGCGTAACTTCAACTTTTTCACTGATTTTTGAACATTATTGTCAAGAATCTGCTGATACTGAGTGGAATCCATGCGTCCCTCAACTTTAACAAGATTCCCGGTGCCGTCATTGGCCACACAGCCCCAAAGCATGATGGAACCTCCACCAAATTTTACTGTGGGTAGCAAGTGTTTTTCTTGGAATGCTGTGTTTTTTTGACGCCATGCATAACGCCTTTTTGTATGACCAAAGAACTCAATCTTGGTTTCATCAGTCCACAGGACCTTCTTCCAAAAAGAAATTGGCTTCTCCAAATGTGCTTTTGCATACCTCAGCCGACTCTGTTTGTGGCGTGCTTGCAGAAACGACTTCTTTCGCATCACTCTCCATACAGCTTCTCCTTGTGCAAAGTGCGTTGTATAGTTAACCGATGCACAGTGACACCATCTGCAGCAAGTTGATGCTGCAGCTCTCTGGAGGTGGTCTGAGGATTGTCCTTGACTGATCTCACCATTCTTCTTCTCTGCCTTTCTGATGTTTTTCTTGGCCTGCCACTTCTGGCCTTAACAAGAACTGTCCCTGTGTTCTTCCATTTCCTTACTATGTTCCTCACAGTGGAAACTGACAGGTTAAATCTCTGAGACAGCTTTTTTTATCCTTCCCCTGAACAACTATGTTGAATAATCTTTGTTTTCAGATCATTTGACAGTTGTTTTGAGGAGCCCATGATGCCACTCTTCAGAGGAGATTCAAACAGGAGAACAACTTGCAAGTGGCCACTTTAAGTAGCTTTTCTATGATTGCATACACCTGGCTATGAAGTTCAAAAGCTCAATGAGGTTACAAAACCAAAAAAAGTGCTTTAGTAAGTCAGTAAAAAGTAGGTAGGAGAATTTAAAACAAGAAAATGATAAGGGTGGCCATACTTATGCACCTGTCAAATTTTGTTTGAATGCAGATTGCACATTTTCTCTTAGTACAATAAACCTCATTTCAAGGCAGAAACATTACTGTGTCCAATAGTTATTAGATATATCAAACTGAAATAGCTGTTGCAAAAACACCAATTTTTATCAAACATTAAACTTAAGATTAATAGGGGTGCCCAAACTTTTTCATATAACTGTATAATATACAAATCATATACTGCAGAATATTATAATATACAGCTCACCTGCTGCAGAATATTATAATATACAGCTCATATACTGCAGAATATTATAATATACAGATCATATAGTGCAGAATATTATAATATACAGCTCACCTGCTGCAGAATATTATAATATACAGCTCACCTGTTGCAGAATATTATAATATACAGCTCATATACTGCAGAATATTATACCATACAGCTCATATACTGCAGAATATTATACCATACAGCTCATATACTGCAGAATATTATAACATACAGCTCATATACTGCAGAATATTATAATATACAGATCATATAGTGCAGAATATTATAATATACAGCTCACCTGTTGCAGAATATTATAATATGCAGCTCATATACTGCAGAATATTATAACATACAGCTCATTTGCTTCAGAATTTATAATAAACAGCTCACCCGCTGCGAAATATTATAATATACAGCTCATATACTGCAGAATATTATAATATACATCCCACTTGCTGGAGAATATTATAATAACAGCTCACCTGCTGCAGAATATTTATAAACATACAGCTCAATGATACTGCTGAGAATATTATAACATACAGCTCATATCTGCAGAATATTATAATATACAGATCATATGCAGAATATTATAATATACAGCTCACCTGTGCAGAATATTATAATATGACAGCTCATCTGCAGAATATTATAATATACAGTCACTAGCTGCAGAATATTATAATATACAGCTCACCTGCTGCGAAATATTATAATATGCAGCTCATATACTGCAGAATATTATAACAAACAGCTCATTTGCTGCAGAATATTATAATAAACAGCTCACCTGCTGCGGAAATTATAATATACAGCTCATATTACTGCAGAATATTATAATTACATCTACTGTGGAGAATATTATATATACAGCTCACCTGCTGCAGAATATTATAATATACAGCTCATGCTGCAGAATATTATAATAATACAGCTCACCTGCTGCAGAATATTATAATATACAGCTAATACTGCAGAATATTATAACATACAGCTCATTTGCTGCAGAATATTATAATATACAGCTCATTTGCTGCAGAATATTATAAATACAGCTCACCTGTTGCAGAATATTATAATATACAGCTCATATACTGCAGAATATTATAACATACAGCTCACTTTGCTGCAAATATTATAATAACAGCTTATATACTGCAGAAAATTATAATATACAGCTCATGCTGCGGAATATTATAATATACAGCTCATATACTGTTGAATAATTATACATTACAGCTCACCTGTTCATGAATATTATAATATACAGCTCATATGCAGCAGAATATTATAATAAAAACTCACCTGCTGCGGAATATTATAATATACAGCTAACCTGCTGCAGAATATTATAAATTACAGCTCATTTGCTGCAGAATATTATACATTACAGCTCATATACGTGTAGAATATTATAACATACAGCTAACCCGCTTCATAATATTTTTGGTTTAACTCATATACAGCAGAATATTTATAATTTACAGCTGAACAAGCTGACAAATTATTATATTACCGCTCATATACTGCACAATATAATATACAGCTCACCCGCTTCATAATATTATAATATACAGCTCATATACTGCAGAAAATTATAATTTACAGCTCAACAGCTGCAGAATATTATAATATACAGCTCATATACTGCAGAATATTATAATTTACAGCTCATATACTGCAGAATATTATAATTTACAGCTCAACAGCTGCAGAATATTATAATATACAGCTAACTTGCTGCAGAATATTTATGGTGCTTGAACCTCCTACGTTCAAGCAACATATTGTAATCCGATTTCTTATTATTGTGCTTTGGAAAAAGCACTATATTGTTATTCACATTATTCTTTTTCCGTGTTCTTCTTCTTCTCCAGATTTGCGCAATTAATACAGCCCGAACCGCTCGGTGTACAGACTCCGTTCAAACAAGGTTTTGAAGCTAGCTGCCATGACAGGTGTGCTAAGTATTTTTGGAGTCGATCGGATTTTTTGCTTTTTAACCCTTTACAGTTTGAAAAAAAAATCTTCCCATTGGAATGCATTGATTTTGAACTTAAATGTACGTCTCGGGCTTGGAATTTTTTAAAATCGAAAAATTATATTTTTCCTCCGACTGTTAACCCCCTGAGGACATTTTTTGCAGAAAAAAAATTTTGCCACCTCAAAACGTGCGTAAAAAAATGGCGTAAAAAATAAATTGCCATAGGAATTAATGGCCCCATTGTAATCAATGGGCTCCCATATAAATCAATAATATAGCTGTGAGGCGTTTGTAAGGACCAACTACCACACCAGCTATAAATAACCCGGTTGCTAGGTGACAACCCATGAACTATAGTGACCCCGGGTAGTAGGTGGCACAGCCATGAATTTTAATGACCTGAACTGGAAACACAAACTCCCATAGGAATTTAACCCCTTAACGACCAAGCCATTTTGTAGGTTAAGGACCAAGCCTATTTTTACAATTCTGACCACTGTCACTTTATGTGCTTATAACTCTGGAACGCTTCAACGGATCTTGGCGATTCTGAGATTGTTTTCTGTGATATATTGTACTTCATGGTAGTGGTAAAATTTCTTCGATATAACTTGCAGTTATTTATGAAAAAAATGGAAATATGGCGAAAATTTTGAAAATTTTGCAATTTTCAAATTTTTTATTTTTATGCCCTTAAATCACAGAGATATGTCACAAAAAATAGTTAATAAATAACATTTCCCACATGTCTACTTTACATCAGCACAATTTTGGAAACAAAATTTTTATTTGTTAGGAAGTTATAAGTGTTAAAAGTTGACCAGCATTTCTCATTTTTCCAACAAAATTTGATTCCACACAAGTTTCACAGCAGCACAGCTCTTATCTCTAACAATGTCACAGACAGAGTGATAAGATGTAGCTGAGCTACTGTTTGCAGCATTTGACACACTGCTGTGATTAGATAGTTACATTTAGTATCAATTACAGCAGTCAGAGATGCAGAGATGCTGTCATTGGTCCCTGCATCTCTTCACTGACCTCCAAATGAAGTGATCGCTCATGATCATCGGCATCAGCAGGGTTAATCAGTCGGGGGCAGTGCTCAGCTCGTCCCTGGCTGTTCCAGCACCTCCCCCCAGGCTCTCACAGCAGCAGGTCAGCAGCTTCCACTGCCAGCTTCTCCTCTGATCGGTAGGAAGTGCTGCATCTCCTGTGCGATCATGCTGTGTTTGGTCAGTCAGATCGACTGACCAATCACAGCGATCTGGGTGCAGGGACCGATGTCATGGGTCCCTTCACCTCTTCCCGTGCCTCTCAGCTGTCATAGACAGCTGTCGGCACTGAACTACCACTGTGTGTTTACACACAGTGGTAGATCAAAGCCATGACGTGCAGAGTCCGTCAAGGTGCCAAAACTGACACCTGGCCATGACGGACTCTGCACGTCAGTGGACATTAAGGGGTTAAATAGCCATAGATTATTGCGGAGGCTGCCATGTATGCAAATCTAGCATCATCACATGACCTTATTGGCCAATAGAATCTTGTAGGTACTTCATTCACGGCCTAACTGGGATACACAAGGTCACATGACAACTACTGGCCAATGGAAGCTCCCAGGTTCTAATGTTGTTGCCTCACTGAACTGACAGTCAAATATTTCTTCTCCAGAACGTCCCAGGGCCCTGCAATTTTGGCCCCCAAACATCACAGGGGCCCCGCAATTTTGGCCCCAAAACGTCACGGGGCCCGCAATGTTCGCCCCCAAACATAACGGGGCCCCACAATGTTGGCCCCCAAACATAACGGGGCCCCACAATGTTGGCCCCCAAACATAACGGGGCCCCGCAATGTTGGCCCCCAAACATAAGGGGCCACGCAATGTTGACCCCCAAACATAACGGGGCCTCGCAATGTTGGCCCCCAAACATAACGGGGCCCCGCAATGTTGGCCCCCAAACATAACGGGGCCCCCAATGTTGGCCCCCAAACATAACGGGGCCACGCAATGTTGGCCCCGCAATGTTGGCCCCCAAACATAACGGGGCCCCGCAATGTTGGTCCCCAAACGTCACAGGGCCCCGCAATGTTGGCCCCACAATGTTGGCCCCCAAACCTCACAGGGCCCCGCAATGTTGGCCCCCAAACATCACAGGGCCCCGCAATGTTGGCCCCCAAACATCACAGGGCCCCAATGTTGGCCCCCAAACTAACGGGGCCCCGCAATGTTGGCCCCCAAACGTCATGGGGCTCCGCAATGTTGGCCCCCAAACGTCACGGGGCCCTGCAATTTTGGCCCCCAAACATCACGGGCACCGCAATGTTGGCCCCTAAACGTTACAGGGCCCCGCAATGTTGGCCCCCAAACGTCACAGGGCCCTGCAATGTTGGCCCCCAAACATCACGGGGTCCCGCAATGTTGGCCCCCAAACATAACAGGGCCCCGCAATGTTGGCCCCCAAACGTCATGGGGCTCCGCAATGTTGGCCCCCAAACGTCACGGGGCCCCGCAATGTTGATGCTATGATGCTATGCCATTCCAGCAAGTTTATTGGCTGTAAAACAGGCGCCAAACTTGCTGTTCTGCAGAGTTCCGAGCATGTCCGAGCACCCCGATGCTCAAGGGTTAACGGAGCATGTCCGAGCATGTTCGCTCAACACTACCGGGCACCAATTCAAAGCACAATCTGTAGTTCCTTCAGGAAATACACATCTAGTTATTGTGCTTTGGAAAAAGCACTATATTGTTATTCACATTATTCTTTTTCCGTGTTCTTCTTCTCCAGATTTGCGCAATTAATACAGCCCGAACCGCTCGGTGTACAGACTCCGTTCAAACAAGGTTTTGAAGCTAGCTGCCGTGACAGGTGTGCTAAGTATTTTTGGAGTCGATCGGATTTTTTACTTTTTAACCCTTTACGTTTGAAAAAAAAAATCTTCCCATTGGAATGCATTGATTTTGAACTTAAATGTACGTCTCGGGCTTGGAATTTTTTAAAATTGAAAAATGATATTTTTCCTCCGACTGTTAACCCCCTGAGGACATTTTTGTAGAAAAAAAATTTTGCCACCTCAAAACGTGCGTAAAAAAATGGCGTAAAAATAAATTGCCTTAGGAATTAATGGCCCCATTGTAATCAATGGGCTCCCATACTTGCTGGGCAGGCATCCGAGCTTCCTGCCCGAATACATGAGGTGTTCTGCAGAGTTCTGAGCATGTCCGAGCATGTTCGCTCAACACTACCGGGCACCAATTCAAAGCACAATCTGTAGTTCCTTCAGGAAATACACATCTAGTTCACATTATTCTTTTTCCGTGTTCTTCTTCTTCTCCAGATTTGCGCAATTAATACAGCCCGAACCGCTCGGTGTACAGACTCCGTTCAAACAAGGTTTTGAAGCTAGCTGCCGTGACAGGTGTGCTAAGTATTTTTGGAGTCGATCGGATTTTTTGCTTTTTAACCCTTTACGTTTGAAAAAAAAAATCTTCCCATTGGAATGCATTGATTTTGAACTTAAATGTAGTCTCGGGCTTGGAATTTTTTAAAATCGAAAAATGATATTTTTCCTCCGACTGTTAACCCCCTGAGGACAGTTTTTGTAGAAAAAAAATTTTGCCACCTCAAAACGTGCGTAAAAAAATGGCTAAAAATAAATTGCCATAGGAATTAATGGCCCCATTGTAATCAATGGGCTCCCATATAAATCAATAATATAGCTGTGAGGCGTTTGTAAGGACCAACTACCACACCAGCTATAAATAACCCGGTTGCTAGGTGACAACCCATGAACTATAGTGACCCCGGGTAGTAGGTGGCACAGCCATGAATTTTAATGACCTGAACTGGAAACACAAACTCCCATAGGAATTTAAATAGCCATAGATTATTGCGGAGGCTGCCATGTATGCAAATCTAGCATCATCACATGACCTTATTGGCCAATAGAATCTTGTAGGTACTTCATTCACGGCCTAACTGGGATACACAAGGTCACATGACAACTACTGGCCAATGGAAGCTCCCAGGTTCTAATGTTGTTGCCTCACTGAACTGACAGTCAAATATTTCTTCTCCAGAACGTCCCAGGGCCCTGCAATTTTGGCCCCCAAACATCACACAGGCCCCGCAATGTTGGCCCCAAAACGTCACGGGGCCCCGCAATGTTGGCCCCCAAACGTCACGGGGCCCCGCAATGTTGGCCCCCAAACGTCACGGGGCCCCGCAATGTTGGCCCCCAAACATAACGGGGCCCCACAATGTAGGCCCCCAAACATAACGGGGCCCCGCAATGTTGGCCCCTAAACATAACTGGGCCCTGCAATGTTGGCCCCCAATCAAACCTCATGGGGCCCCACAATGTTGGCCCCCAAACTCACAGGGCCCCGCAATGTTGGCCCCCAAACGTCACAGGGCCCCGCAATGTTGGCCCCCAAACATAACGGGGCCCCGCAATGTTGGCCCCCAAACGTCATGGGGCTCCGCAATGTTGGCCCCCAAACGTCACGGGGCCCTGCAATGTTTGCCCCCAAACATCACGGGCACCGCAATGTTGGCCCCTAAACGTTACAGGGCCCCGCAATGTTGGCCCCCAAACGTCACAGGGCCCCGCAATGTTGGCCCCCAAACATCACGGGGTCCCGCAATGTTGGCCCCCAAACATAACGGGGCCCCGCAATGTTGGCCCCCAAACGTCATGGGGCTCCGCAATGTTGGTCCCCAAACGTCACGGGGCCCCGCAATGTTGGCCCCCAAACGTCACGGGGCCCCGCAATGTTGGCCCCCAAACATCACGGGGCCCCACAATGTTGGCCCCCAAACGTCACAGGGCCCTGCAATGTTGGCCCCCAAATGTCACGGGGTCCCGCAATGTTGGCCCCCAAACGTCACGGGGCCCCGCAATGCTGGCCCCCAAATGTGTACGGTCCCCGCAATGTTAGCCCCCAAAGTTCTAGGGTCCCACAATGTTGGCCCCCCCAATGTGTAGGGGCCCCACAATGTGTAGGGGCACCAATTCAAAGCACAATCTGTAGTTCCTTCAGGAAATACACATCTAGTATTTTATTCTTCTTCTTCTCCGCGTTTTCTGCAATTAATGCGGCCCGAACCGCTCGGCGCAGAGACACCGTTCAGGCGGCGTTTCGAAGCCCTCGATGGGGACAGGTGTGCTATGTATTTTTGGAGTCGATCCGATTTTTAGTTTTTATAAAAAATCAAATTTTAAGCAAAAATTTTCCCATAGGAATTAATGGCGACCTTTCCATGACCCCCAACTGACATGGATTGAAGCCACAGCGCAGGTGTAGTGACCTTACAAAGATGGCAGCTATGCAAATGAAGCTTCCACACATGATCCGTATCAGCTAATAGGAGCTGACAGATCGCTGATTCAAGGTCTTAAAGGCGCAGCACAGGGCCCCAGGCAGCACACAGGGGCCCCAGGCAGCACACAGGGCCACAGGCAGCGCGCCAATGGCTTCTGAAAAGCCCCACGGATGCCAAAGTGGCTTTAGAAGCCCAGTGTGCCAAAGTGGCCCCTGAGGGGCCCGGAGCACCAAATTGGCCCCTGAGGCAAAATGACAGCATGTGTCAACATGGCTAAAGTGGCTACCAAGTGGCAAAAGTGGCTACCGATGTGCCGAATGTGCCAAAGTGGCTACCAAGTGGCCAAAGTGGCTACCGAGGTGCCGAATGTGCCAAAGTGGCTACCAAGTGGCCAAAGTGGCTACCGAGGTGCCGAATGTGCCAAAGAGGCTACCAAGTGGCCAAAGTGGCTACCGAGGTGCTGAATGTGCCAAAGTGGCTACCAATGTGCCAAAGTGGCTACCAAGTGGCCAAAGTGGCTACCAAGGTGCTGTATGTGCCAAAGTGGCTACCAATATGCCAAAGTGGCTACCAAGTGGCCAAAGGTAGAGTCAATCAAACAAACAGAGGTACCGAATGTGCCAAAGTTGCTACCAAGTGGCCAAATGCTACCGAGGTGCAGAATGTGCCAAAGTGGCTACCAAGTGGTCAAAGTGGCTACCGAGGTGCCAAATGTGACAAAGTGACTACCAAGTAGCCAAAGTGACTACCGAGGAGTCGAATGTGCCAAAGTGGCTACCAAGTGGCCAAAGTGGCTACCAAGTGGCTACAGAGTCGCCGAATATGCCAAAGTGGCTAACAAGTGGCCAAAGTGGCTACGGAGATGCCGAATGTGCCAAAGTGGCTACCAAGTGGCCAAAGTGGCTACCGAGGTGCCAAATGTGCCAAAATGGCTACCAAGTTGCCAAAGTGGCTATCGAGGTGCCGAATATGCCAACGTGGCTACCAAGTGGCCAAAGTTGCTAACGAGGTGCCGAATGTGCCAAAGTGGCTACCAAGTGACCAAAGTGGCTACCGAAGGGCCGAATGTGCCAAAGTGGCTACCAAGTGGCCAAAGTGGCTACTGTGGTGCAGAATGTGCCAAAGTGGCTACCAAGTGGCCAAAGTGGCTACCGTGGTGCAGAATGTGCCAAAGTGGCTACCAAGTGGCCAAAGTGGCTACCGAGGTGCCAGATGTGCCAAAGTGGCTACTGAGGTGCCGAATGTGCTAAAGTGGCTACTAAGTAGCCAAAGTGGCTACCGAGGTGACGAATGTGCTAAAGTGGCTACCAAGTGACCAAAGTGGCTACCAAGGTTCCAAATGTGCTAAATTGGCTACCAAGTGGCCAAAGTGGCTACCGAGGTGCCGAATGTGCCAAAGGCTACCAAGTGACAAGTGGCTACCAAGTGGCCAAAGTGGCTACTGAAGTGCCGAATGTTCCAAAGTGACTACCAAGTGGCCAAAGTGGCTACCTAGATGCCGAATGTGCCAAAGTGGCTACCAAGTGGCCAAAGTGGCTACCGAGGGGCCGAATGTGCCAAAGTGGCTACCAAGTGGCCAAAGAGGCTACCGAGGTGCCGAATGTGCCAAAGTGGCTATCAAGTGGCCAAAGAGGCTACTGAGATGCCGAATGTGCCAAAGTGGCTAGCAAGTGGCCAAAGTGGCTACCAAGTGGCCAAAGTGGCTACTGAGGTACCGAATGTGCCAAAATGGCTACCAAGTGGTCAAAGTGGCTACTGAGGTACCGACTGTGCCCAAGTGGCTACCAAGTGGCTGAAGTAGCTACCGAGTTGCCGAATGTGCCAAAAGTGGCTACCAAGTGGCCAAAATGTCTACAGAGGTGTCGAATGTGCCATAGTGGCTACCAAGTGGCCAAAGTGGCTACCGAGGTGCCGAATGTGCCAAAGTGGCTACCAATGTGCCCAAGTGTCTACCGAGGTGCCAAATGTGCCAAAGTGGCTACCAAGTTGCCAAAGTGGCTACCGAAGTGCCGAATATGCCAAAGTGGCTACCAAGTGAGCCAAAGTGGCTACCAGGTGCCAATGTGCCAAAGTGGCTACCAAGTGGCCAAAGTGGCTACTGATGGGCCGAATGGTTGCCAAAAGTGGCTACCAAGTGGCCAAAGTGGCTACCGTGGTGGCAGAATGTGCCAAAGTGGCTACTAAGTGGCCAAAGTGGCTTACCGAGGGTAGACCGAATGTGCCAAAGTGGCTACCAAGTGGCCAAAGTGGCTACCGAGGACCGAATGTGCCAAAGTGGCTACCAGAGGTGCCGAATGTGCCAAAGTGGCTACCAAGTGGCCAAAGGGCTACGAGGTGCAGAAGTGCCAAAGTGCTACCAAGTGGCCAAAGTGGCTACCAAGTGGCCAAAGTGGCTACGAGGTGCTGAATGTGCCAAAGTGGCTCCAAGTGGCCAAAGTGGCTACGAGGTGTACGAATGTTCCAAAATGGCTACCAAGTGGCCAAAGTGGCTACGAGGTAGCCGACTGTGCCAAAGTGGCTACCAAGTGGCTAAAGTAATGCTACCGAGGTGCCGAATGTGCCAAAGTGGCTACCAAGTGGCCAAAGTGGCTACCGAGTGCCGAATGTGCCAAAGTGCTACCAAGTGGCCAAAAGTGGGTTACGAGGTGCCGAATGTGCCAAAGTGGCTAGCAAAAGTGGCTACCGAGGGGCGCGAATGTGCCAAAGTGGCTACCAAGTGGCAAAGTGGCTACCGATGGTCCGAATGTGCCAAAGTGGCTACCAAGTGGCCAAAGTGGCTACCGTGGTGCAGAATGTGCCAAAGTGGCTACCAAGTGGCCAAAGTGGCTACCGGGTGCGAATGTGCCAATGACAGTGCTAATGTCCAAGTGGCTACAAGACAGTGGCTACCGAGCGAATGTGCCAGTGTCAGTGCCAAAGTGGCTACCGAGGTGCGAATGTGCCAAAGTGGCTACCAAGTGCCAAAGTGGCTACCGAGGTGCCGAATGTGCTAAAGTGGCTACCAAGTGCCAAAGTGGCTACCAGGTGCCAAAGTGCTACAGAGGTGCCAAGTGGCAAAGTGGCTGCCAAGTGCCAAATGGCTACCTAAGTGCCGAATTTGCCAAAGTGGCTTACCAAGTGGCCAAAGTGGCTACGAGGTGCCGAATGTGCCAAAGTGGCTACCAAGTGCCAAATGGCTACCAAGGTGCAAATGTGCCAAAGTGGCTACCAAGTGCCAAGTGGCTACAGAGGTGCCAAATGTGCCAAAGTGGCTACAAGTGGCCAAAGTGGCTACAAGGTGCCAATGTGCCAAAGTGGCTACCAAGTGGCCAAAGAGGCTACTGAGGTGCCGAATGTGCCAAAGTGGCTACCGTGGTGCAGAATGTGCCAAAGTGGCTACCAAGTGGCCAAAGTGGCTACAGAGGTGCCGAATGTGCCAAAGTGGCTACCGTGGTGCAGAATGTGCCAAAGTGGCTAACAAGTAGCCAAAGTGGCTACAGAGGTGCCGAATGTGCCAAAGTGGCTATCAAGTGGCCAAAGTGGCTACTGAGATGCCGAATGTGCCAAAGTGGCTACCGTGTGCAGATGTGCCAAAGTGGCTAACAAGTAGCCAAAGTGCTACCGAGGTGCACATGTGCCAAAGTGGCTACCAAGTGGCCAAAGTGGCTACTGAGATGCGAATGTGCCAAAGTGGCTAGCAAGTGGCCAAAGTGGCTACAAAGTGGCTACTGAGGTGCTGACTGTGCCAAAATGGCTACCAAGTGGCCAAAGTGGCTACTGAGGTACCGACTGTGCTAAAGTGGCTACCAAGTGGATGAAGTAGCTACCGAGGTGCCGAATGTGCCAAAGTGGCTACCAAGTGGCCAAAATGGCTACCAAGTGGCCAAAGTGACTACCAAGGTGCCGAATGTGCCAAAGTGGCTACCAGTTGGCCAAAGTGGCTGCTGAGGTGCCGAATGTGCCAAAGTGGCTACCAAGCAGCCAAAGTGGCTACCAAGGTGCTGAAAATGCCAAAGTGGCTACCAAGTGGCCAAAGTGGCTACTGAGGTGTCGAATGTGCCAAAGTGGCTACCAAGTGGCCAAAGTGGTTACCGAGTGGCTGTGTGCACCAAAGTGGCTACCAAGGATTCTTGCATGCCAAAATGGCTTCCAAGGGGCCAAAGTGGCTAATAAGGGCCCCGCACATCAAAGTGGCTACCAAGGGGCCATATACGACCCATCCCAGGTTGTGCCATCGCTATACACATTGGCCAACATTCATATTCTAACTTTACTTTCTTACAGTCGACACCTGATACACTGCTGTAAAGCCGGCAGCGCTGTTCAAGCACCATGTATTTCCTTAAGGAAATGCCCATCTAGTATAATATACAGCTCATCTGCTGCAGAATATTATAATATACAGCTAACCTGCTGCAGAATATTATAATATACAGCTAACCTGCTGCAGAATATTATAATATACAGCTCATCTGCTGCAGAATATTATAATATACAGCTAACTTGCTGCAGAATATTATAATATACAGCTCACCTGCTGCAGAATTTTATAATATACAGCCAACCTGCTGCAGAATATTATAATATACAGCCCACGTGCTGGAGAATATTATAATATACAGCTCACCTGCTGCAGAATATTATAATATACAGCTCACCTGCTGCAGAATATATAATATACAGCTCACCGGCTGCAGAATTTTATAATATACTGCTCATATACTGCAGAATATTATAATATACAGATCATATAGTGCAGAATATTATAATATACAGCTTACCTGCTGCAGAATTTTATAATATACTGCTCATATACTGCAGAATTTTATAATATACTGCTCATATAGTGCAGAATATTATAATATACAGCTCACCTGTTGCAGAATATTATAATATACAGCTCACCTGCTGCAGAATATTATAATATACAGCTCATATACTGCAGAATATTATAATATACAGCTCACCTGCTGCAGAATATTATAATATACAGCTCACCTGTTGCAGAATATTATAATATACAGCTCATATACTGCAGAATATTATAACATACAGCTCATATACTGCAGAATATTATAATATACAGCTCATTTGCTGCGGAATATTATAATATACAGCTCATATACTGCAGAATATTATAATATACAGATCATTTGCTGCGGAATATTATAATATACAGCTCATATACTGTTGAATATTATGACATACAGCTCACCTGCTGCAGAATATTATAATATACAGCTCACCTGTTGCAGAATATTATAATATACAGCTCATATACTGCAGAATATTATAACATACAGCTCACATACTGCAGAATATTATAATATACAGCTCATTTGCTGCGGAATATTATAATATACAGCTCATATACTGCAGAATATTATAATATACAGATCATTTGCTGCGGAATATTATAATATACAGCTCATATACTGTTGAATATTATGACATACAGCTCACCTGCTGCAGAATATTATAATAAACAGCTCACCTGCTGCGGAATATTATAATATACAGCTCATATACTGCGGAATATTATAATATACAGCTAACCTGCTGCAGAATATTATAATATACAGCTCATATACTGCAGAATATTATAATATACAGATCATTGCTGCGGAATATTATAATATACAGCTCATATACTGTTGAATATTATGACATACAGCTCACCTGCTGCAGAATATTATAATATACAGCTCATATACTGCAGAATATTATAACATACAGCTCATATACTGCAGAATATTATAATATACAGCTCATTTGCTGCGGAATATTATAATATACAGCTCATATACTGCAGAATATTATAATATACAGATCAAATTGCTGCGGAATATTATAATATACAGCTCATATACTGTTGAATATTATGACATACAGCTCACCTGCTGCAGAATATTATAATAAACAGCTCACCTGCTGCGGAATATTATAATATACAGCTCATATACTGCGGAATATTATAATATACAGCTCACCTGTTGCAGAATATTATAACATACAGCTCGCCTGCTGCAGAATATTATAATATACAGCTCATATACTGCAGAACAATATAATATACAGCTCACCCGCTTCATAATATTATAACATACAGCTAACCTGCTGCAGAATATTATAATATACAGCTCACCTGCTGCGGAATATTATAATATACAGCTCATATACTGCAGAATATTATAACATACAGCTCACCTGCTGCGGAATATTACAATGTACAGCTCACTTGTTGCAGAATATTATAATATACAGCTCGTAAACTGCAGAATATTATACCATACAGCTCATATACTGCAGAAAGTATAATATACAGCTCTCCTGCTGCAAATATTATAATACAGCTCATATACTGCAGAATATTATAATATACAGCTTAGTACAGTAATCAGCTGCTGCAGAACCTCGTTACAGTAAACTGACACTAAAATGGGGCTAATTTGCATGAACCAATATATGTCCCATTTTCTCTTTAAAAAGAAGTTTTGCAGCATCTGTAGTTTGTATAGTCATGTCCCCCAAGTGCAGCAGAACTTCACAATACAAACTTCAGATACTTGAAATATGTTTTTTTAAGTGATGAATAAGTTTAATATAATATATAAATGTGACCTCTAAGTTTTGAAGCCACGTGAAGCAAACTGGGCTCAATGTATGACATCACAATTGGATGGAATTCTGCACATGACATCACAATGGGATCCAGTTCTTTATGAGCCTCAGCGGCTGAGCTCTCTCCTCATTTCTGCAGCAGCTCTACACAGAGGACATTGGTTGTACCCGACTCCAGGAAGAACACAACTCAGACCAGGAGTAGATGCCATGATGAGATGTCATAGGCGCAGAAATCACGCAAACATCAGAAGCAGACGCTGGTTAGTAACTTACCAACCTCCATGTTGTTTTGACACATTCTTCTAACCAGACTGAGGAAATATGTTGAAAAGTAGAGAACAAAGAATAGGATTTCTACCTTCCAGGGCAGGACGTCAACCATGATGACACAGGTAAGTGGCTTAGAAGAGAAACAAAAGCATTGGGGGAGTTATGGAGACCGGCATGTTATACACTAGTCTAAAATTAAATCTCTGCTGGAGTGAGCTGTACAAACTTAATTTGGCCCATCTGTAGACTGTGTACTAAAACATACAAATTGCCCAAGCTATGAGCTGGTCTAGATTTCAGCTGCAATGGATACCAGTTATGTGGAAAGCCTATTTAGAAACAGGTGGTCTGGAAAATACTTATATTACTTTTCAGTTCAAAGGACAGAGTGGTCCAAAAGGCAAAGACCACATCAATGTGAGCTTTCTTAAAGGGGAACGATATATTTAGCAAGGAACTTGTTAGAATAAACTGCTTTGTGTGTGTGTGTGAGAAATAACACTATTTCTGGCCATTATATAACTTGTATCCTGCACTAGTTTAGCAGCTTCCCCCTCTGCAGGATCTTTTTTTTAATTTGCAATGTATTCTAAGCTTCTAGAAGACTAGCTGATATAATGTCTCCAATACACTAAACTCACAGAAAAAAAAATCCTGTTCTATTTCCATTTGGTAGCACATAGACTTACAGGGAACCTGTCATGTTGAAAATGGCGAGCAGAATATTATAATGTACACCCTTATCTACTGCAGAATGTTATATTAAACCCTTCATCATAGTACACTCATTACTCAGAGCTTCATTATAGAAAACTGACGTTTGGGGGCCAACATTGCGGAGCCCCATGACGTTTGGGGTCAACATTGCGGGGCCCCGTTAGTTTGGGGGCCAACATTGCGGGGCCCTGTGATGTTTGGGGGCCAACATTGCGGGGCCCTGTGATGTTTGGGGGCCAACATTGCGGGGCCCTGTGAGGTTTGGGGGCCTACATTGTGGGGCCAACATTGCGGGGCCCTGTGACGTTTGGGGGCCAACATTGCGGGGCCCCGTTATGTTTGGGGGCCAACATTGCGGGGCCAACATTGCGTGGCCCCGTTATGTTTGGGGGCCAACATTGCGGGGCCCCGTTATGTTTGGGGGCCAACATTGCGGGGCCCCGTTATGTTTGGGGGCCAACATTGCGGGGCCCCGTTATGTTTGGGGGCCAACATTGCGTGGCCCCGTTATGTTTGGGGGCCAACATTGCGGGGCCCCGTTATGTTTGGGGGCCAACATTGCGGGGCCCCGTTATGTTTGGGGGCCAACATTGTGGGGCCCCGTTATGTTTGGGGGCGAACATTGCGGGGCCCCGTGACGTTTTGGGGCCAAAATTGCGGGGCCCCTGTGATGTTTGGGGGCCAAAATTGCAGGGCCCTGGGACGTTCTGGAGAAGAAATATTTGACTGTCAGTTCAGTGAGGCAACAACATTAGAACCTGGGAGCTTCCATTGGCCAGTAGTTGTCATGTGACCTTGTGTATCCCAGTTAGGCCGTGAATGAAGTACCTACAAGATTCTATTGGCCAATAAGGTCATGTGATGATGCTAGATTTGCATACATGGCAGCCTCCGCAATAATCTATGGCTATTTAACCCCTTAATGTCCACTGACGTGCAGAGTCCGTCATGGCCAGGTGTCAGTTTTGGCACCTTGACGGACTCTGCACGTCATGGCTTTGATCTACCACTGTGTGTAAACACACAGTGGTAGTTCAGTGCCGACAGCTGTCTATGACAGCTGAGAGGCACGGGAAGAGGTGAAGGGACCCATGACATCGGTCCCTGCACCCAGATCGCTGTGATTGGTCAGTCGATCTGACTGACCAAACACAGCATGATCGCACAGGAGATGCAGCACTTCCTATCCGATCAGAGGAGAAGCTGGCAGTGGAAGCTGCTGACCTGCTGCTGTGAGAGCCTGGGGGGGAGGTGCTGGAACAGCCAGGGACGAGCTGAGCACTGCCCCCGACTGATTAACCCTGCTGATGCCATGATCATGAGCGATCACTTCATTTGGAGGACAGTGAAGAGATGCAGGGACCAATGACAGCATCTCTGCATCTCTGACTGCTGTAATTAGATACTAAATGTAACTACCTAATCACAGCAGTGTGTCAAATGCTAGCTCAGCTACATCTTATCACTCTGTCTGTGACATTGTTATAGATAAGAGCTGTGCTGCTGTGAAACTTGTGTGGAATCCAAATTTTGTTGGAAAAATGAGAAATTGCTGGTCAACTTTTAACACTTATAACTTCCTAACAAATAAAAATTTTGTTTCCAAAATTGAGCTGATGTAAAGTAGACATGTGGGAAATGTTATTTATTAACTATTTTTTGTGACATATCTCTGTGATTTAAGGGCATAAAAATAAAAAATTTGAAAATTGCAAAATTTTCAAAATTTTCGCCATATTTCCATTTTTTTCATAAATAACCGCAAGTTATATCAAAGAAATTTTACCACTACCATAAAGTACAATATATCACGAGAAAACAATCTCTGAATCGCCATGATCCGTTGAAGCGTTCCAGAGTTATAAGCACATAAAGTGACAGTGGTCAGAATTGTAAAAATAGGCCTGGTCCTTAACCTACAAAATGGCTTGGTCGTTAAGGGGTTAACCAATGGAAGTCCTGTTTACTTTTTAAAAAAGAGGTTTTGCAGCATCTGTAATTTGTATAGTTATGTCCCCCAAGTGCAGCAGAACTTCACAATACAAACTTCAGATACTTGAAATATGTTTTTTTAAGCGATGAATAAGTTTAATATAATATATAAATGTGACCACTAAGTTTTGGAGCCACATGGAGCAAACTGGGCTCAAAGTATGACATCACAATTGGATGGAATTCTGCACATGACATCACAATGGGATGGAATTCTGCACATGACATCACAATGGGATCCAGTTCTTTATGAGCCTCAGCGGCTGAGCTCACTCCTTATTTCTGCAGCAGCTCTACACAGAGGACATTGGTTGTACCCGACTCCAGGAAGAACACAACTCAGACCTGGAGTAGATGCCATGATGAGATGTTATAGGCGTAGCAATCAAGCAAACATCAGAAGCAGCCGCTGGTTAGGAACTTACAAACCTCCATGTTGTTTGACACATTCTTTTAACTGGACTGAGGAAATTTGTTGAAAAGTAGGGAAAAAAGATTAGGTCCTACAAAACAGTTTTCAAAGACCTGCGGGACCATCATATTAACAGTTTAGAAGCGGCAGGGAGTTTTTAGGTAAAATTTAGCTGTTTGTGAGTTTAAAACATTCCCAGCTTTGTGGACAGTTTTGAATAATGTTGAACAAATTCTTTAAAAACTTAGTGGTTTTACAAATACCCATAATACTAACCAGTACAAAGTCTAGATGAAATCCAATGGGTGAAGATTACATTAAAATTAGCTTTCCTAAATTATAAGCAAATGGACTAACTTTTTGTTTTGCCTCAGGTGGCAGAAAACACACTTCTCTTGGAGATGGAAAGGACAGCTAGAGGGTTTATGGAGGAGGCTGATAATTTTTTTTAGATTTTTGCTATGTGTGCCTGATCTATTAGCTCATAATTTAGGAAAGTACCTGCAAAGTAAATGTAACACATTTATTTTAAGAAAGTATAGTAATGGGTGAAAATAATGATTCATAATTTTAATTATTTAGGCTTTAAGACCCAATTATCAAAAGTAGTAACTGTCAGTTTTGATAATTCGGTAAAATAATAGAGATGTTAAAAAGTAATCTTTAAGGTAGTGGAAGTAACTTATTTTTAAGCTACTTAGTCTGTTATAACTCTATAGTATGTTTTAATTATGATCATCTAAAGATGATATGTTACCATGTTTTTACTCATAGATTATTATTGTGTTATTGAATGTGTTATGTCTGACAGCTGTTCTGTACATAAGTTGTAGGTACATTTTATGTGCTTGTCCAGGACTTGTAAAAAAAATAATGTACAAGGAGTAGTAAATAACCAACAATTATTACTTCTCTTTTAAATCACCTATGATTCCATGCCGCCACTCCGGTAATGCCATCAGCCTTTGTTACGTGGCCTGCAGTGATTATCTTCTGTATGCAGAAGTGATATGTACATTTTAAGCTGTGTAGGATTTTAAGATATGGAAACAGAGGAATTAGTAGTTAAAATTATTACTTACCTTGTAAATCCACAAATAAATTTGAGCATCACCGGCCCAGTTGTCCTGCTGGTCCTTGTTAAAATGGACTGCAGCAATTTTGTCCCAACAATATCCTCGGGACAGATATTGCTAGTCAATGGCCAATGCAGTCATGTACCATATTAACATCAATGGTGAAGTCAGGGATTGCCGGTAGCTGTAACCTGTGTATGGTCAGCTCAAAAGTCCTACAAAACAGTCTTCAAAACCAATGCAGGTCCATCATATCAACAGTGTGATAGCGGCAGGGAGTTTTTAGGTAAAATCTAGCTGTTTGTGAGTTTAACACATTCCCTGCTTTGTGGTCAGATTTGAATAATGTTGAACAAATTCTTTAAAAACTATGGTTTTACAAATGCCCATAATACTAACCAGTACAAAGTCTAGATGAAATCCAATGGGTGAAGATTACATTAAAATTAGCTTTCCTAAATTATAAGCAAATGGACTAACTTTTTGTTTTGCCTCAGGTGGCAGAAAACACACTTCTCTTGGAGATGGAATGGACATCTAGAGGGGTTATGGAGGAGGCTGATATTTTTTTTAGATTTTTGCTATGTGTGCCTGATCTATTAGCTCATAATTTAGGAAAAGTAGCTGCAAAGTAAATGTAATACATTATTTTAAGAAAATATAGTAATGGGTGAAAATAATGATGCATAATTTTAATTATTTAGGCTTTAAGACCCAATTATCAAAAGTAGTAACTGTCAGTTTTGATAATTCGGTAAAATAATAGAGATGTTAAAAAGTAATCTTTAAGGTAGTGGAAGTAACTTATTTTTAAGCTTCTTAGTCTGTTATAACTCTATAGTATGTTTTAATTATGATTATCTAAAGATTATGTGTTACCATGTTTTTACTCATAGATTATTATTGTGCTATTGAATGTATTATGTCTGACAGCTGTTCTGTACATAAGTTGTAGGTACATTTTTATGTGCTTGTCTAGGACTTGTAAAAAAAATAATGTACAAGGAATAGTAAATAACCAACAATTATTACTTCTCTTTTAAATCACCTATGATTCCATGCCGCCACTCCAGTAATGCTATCAGCCTTTGTTACGTGGCCTGCAGTGATTATCTTCTGTATGCAGAAGTGATATGTACATTTTAAACTGTGTAGGATTTTAAGATATGGAAACAGGACAGAGTAGTTAAAATTATTACTTACCTTGTAAATCCACAAATAAATTTGAGCATCACCGGCCCAGTTGTCCTGCTGGTCCTTGTTAAAATGGACTGCAGGAATTTTGTCCCAACAATATCCTCGGGACAGATATTGCTAGTCAATGGCCAATGCAGTCATGTACCATATTAACATCAATGGTGAAGTCAGGGATTGCGGGTAGCTGTAACCTGTGTATGGTCAGCTCAAAAGTCCTACAAAACAGTTGTCAAAACCTGCAGGACCATCATATCAACAGTGTGATAGCGGCAGGGAGTTTTAAGGTAAAATCTAGCTGTTTGTGAGTTTAACACATTCCCTGCTTTGTGATCAGATTTGAATAATGTTGAACAAATTCATTAAAAACTTAGTGGTTTTACAAATACCCATAATACTAACCAGTACAAAGTCTAGATGAGTCCAATGAGTGAAGATTACATTAAAATTAGCTTTCCTAATTTATAAGCAAATGGACTAACTTTTTGTTCTGCCTTAGGTGGCAGAAAACAATTCTCTTGGAGATGGAAAGGACAGCTAGAGGGGTTATGGAGGAGACTGATATTTTTTTAGATTTTTGCTATGTGTGCTTGATCTATTAGCTCATAATTTAGGAAAAGTAGCTGCAAAGTAAATGTAATACATGTATTTTAAGAAAGTATAGTAATGGGTGAAAATAATGATTCATAATTTTAATTTAGGCTTTAAGACCCAATTATCAAAAGTAGTAACTGTCAGTTTTGATAATCGGTAAAATAATAGAGATGTTAAAATGTAATCTTTAAGGTAGTGGAAGTAACTTATTTTTAAGCTACTTAGTCTGTTATAACTCTATAGTATGTTTTAATTATGAACATCTAAAGATGATGTGTTACCATGTTTTTACTCATAGATTATTATTGTGCTATTGAATGTGTTATGACTGACAGCTGTTCTGTAACTAAGTTGTAGGTACATTTTTATGTGCTTGTCCAGGACTTGTAAAAAAAATAATGTACAAGGAATAGTAAATAACCAACAATTATTACTTCTCTTTTAAATCACCTATGATTTCATGCCGCCACTTCCGGTAATGCCATCAGCCTTTGTTACGTGGCCTGCAGTGATTATCTTCTGTATGCAGAAGTGATATGTACATTTTAAGCTGTGTAGGATTTTAAGATATGGAAACAGAGGAATTAGTAGTTAAAATTATTACTTACCTTGTAATCCACAAATAAATTTGAGCATCACCGGCCCAGTTGTCCTGCTGGTCCTTGTTAAAATGGACTGCAGCAATTTTGTCCCAACAATATCCTCGGGACAGATATTGCTAGTCAATGGCCAATGCAGTCATGTACCATATTAACATCAATGGTGAAGTCAGGATTGCGTAGCTGTAACCTGTGTATGGTCAGCTCAAAAGTCCTACAAAACAGTCTTCAAACCAATGCAGGTCCATCATATCAACAGTGTGATAGCGGCAGGGAGTTTTTAGGTAAAATCTAGCTGTTTTGTGAGTTTAAACACATTCCCTGCTTTGTGGTCAGATTTGAATAATGTTGAACAAATTCTTTAAAAACTTAGTGGTTTTACAAATGCCCATAATACTAACCAGTACAAGTCTAGATGAAATCCAATGGGTTGAAGATTACATTAAAATTAGCTTTCCTAAATTATAAGCAAATGGACTAACTTTTTGTTTTGCCTCAGGTGGCAGAAAACACACTTCTCTGGAGATGGAAAGGACATCTAGAGGGGTTATGGAGGAGGCTGATATTTTTTTTTAGATTTTTGCTATGTGTGCCTGATCTATTAGCTCATAATTTAGGAAAAGTAGCTGCAAAGTAAATGTAATACATGTATTTTAAGAAAATATAGTAATGGGTGAAAATAATGATGCATAATTTTAATTATTTAGGCTTTAAGACCCAATTATCAAAAGTAGTAACTGTCAGTTTTGATAATTCGGTAAAATAATAGAGATGTTAAAAAGTAATCTTTAAGGTAGTGGAAGTAACTTATTTTAAGCTCTTAGTCTGTTATAACTCTATAGTATGTTTTAATTATGATTATCTAAGATTATGTGTTACCATGTTTTTACTCATAGATTATTATTGTGCTATTGAATGTATTATGTCTGACAGCTGTTCTGTACATAAGTTGTGGTACATTTTTATGTGCTTGTCTAGGACTTGTAAAAAAATAATGTACAAGGAATAGTAAATAACCAACAATTATTACTTCTCTTTTAAATCACCTATGATTCCATGCCGCCACTCCAGTAATGCTATCAGCCTTTGTTACGTGGCCTGCAGTGATTATCTTCTGTATGCAGAAGTGATATGTACATTTTAAATGTGTAGGATTTAAGATATGGAAACAGGACAGAGTAGTTAAAATTATTACTTACCTTGTAAATCCACAAATAAATTGAGCATCACCGGCCAGTTGTCCGCTGGTCCTTGTAAAATGGACTGCAGAATTTGTCCAACAATATCTCGGGACAGATATTGCTAGTCAATGGCCAATGCAGTCGTACCATATTAACATCAATGTGAATCAGGATTGCGGGTAGCTGTAACCTTGTATGGTCAGCTCAAAAGTCCTACAAAACAGTTGTCAAAAACTGCAGGACCATCATATCAACAGTGTGATAGCGGCAGGGAGTTTTAAGGTAAAATCTAGCTGTTTGTGAGTTTAACACATTCCCTGCTTTGTGACAGATTTGATAATGTTGAACAAATTCATTAAAAACTTAGTGGTTTTACAAATCCATAATACTAACCAGTACAAAGTCTAGATGATCAATGAGTGAAGATTACATTAAATTAGCTTCCTAATTTATAAGCAAATGGACTACTTTTGTTCTGCCTAGGTGCAGAAAACAATTCTCTTGAGATGGAAAGGACAGCTAGAGGGGTTATGGAGGAGACTGATATTTTAGATTTTGCTATGTGTGCTTGATCTATTAGCTCATAATTTAGGAAAAGTAGCTGCAAAGTAAATGTATACATGTATTTTAAGAAAGTATAGTAATGGGTGAAAATAATGATTCATAATTTTAATTTAGGCTTTAAGACCAATTATCAAAGTAGTAACTGTCAGTTTTGATAATTCGGTAAAATAATAGAGATGTTAAAATGTAATCTTTAGGTAGTGGAAGTAACTTATTTTTAAGCTACTTAGTCTGTTATAACTATAGTATGTTTTAATTATGAACATCTAAAGATGATGTGTTACCATGTTTTTACTCATAGATTATTATTGTGCTATTGAATGTGTTATGACTGACAGCTTTCTGTAACTAAGTTGTAGGTACATTTTTATGTGCTTGTCCAGGACTTGTAAAAAAAATAATGTACAAGGAATAGTAAATAACCAACAATTATTACTTCTCTTTTAAATCACCTATGATTTCATGCCGCCACTCCGGTAATGCCATCAGCCTTTGTTACGTGGCCTGCAGTGATTATCTTCTGTATGCAGAAGTGATATGTACATTTAAGCTGTGTAGGATTTTAAGATATGGAACAGAGGAATTAGTAGTTAAAATTATTACTTACCTTGTAAATCCACAAATAAATTTGAGCATCACGGCCCAGTTGTCCTGCTGGTCCTTGTTAAAATGGACTGCAGCAATTTTGTCCCAACAATATCCTCGGGACAGATATTGCTAGTCAATGGCCAATGCAGTCATGTACCATATTAACATCAATGGTGAAGTCAGGGATTGCGGTAGCTGTAACCTGTGTATGGTCAGCTCAAAAGTCCTACAAAACAGTCTTCAAACCAATGCAGGTCCATCATATCAATAGTGTGATAGCGGCAGGGAGTTTTTAGGTAAAATCTAGCTGTTTGTGAGTTTAACACATTCCCTGCTTTGTGGTCAGATTTGAATAATGTTGAACAAATTCTTTAAAAACTTAGTGGTTTTACAAATGCCCATAATACTAACCAGTACAAAGTCTAGATGAAATCCAATGGGTGAAGATTACATTAAAATTAGCTTTCCTAAATTATAAGCAAATGGACTAACTTTTTGTTTTGCCTCAGGTGGCAGAAAACACACTTCTCTTGGAGATGGAAAGGACATCTAGAGGGGTTATGGAGGAGGCTGATATTTTTTTTAGATTTTTGCTATGTGTGCCTGATCTATTAGCTCATAATTTAGGAAAAGTAGCTGCAAAGTAAATGTAATACATGTATTTTAAGAAAATATAGTAATGGGTGAAAATAATGATGCATAATTTTAATTATTTAGGCTTTAAGACCCAATTATCAAAAGTAGTAACTGTCAGTTTTGATAATTCGGTAAAATAATAGAGATGTTAAAAAGTAATCTTTAAGGTAGTGGAAGTAACTTATTTTTAAGCTTCTTAGTCTGTTATAACTCTATAGTATGTTTTAATTATGATTATCTAAAGATTATGTGTTACCATGTTTTTACTTATAGATTATTACTGTGTTATTGAATGTGTTATGTCTGACAGCTGTTCTGTACATAAGTTGTAGGTACATTTTATGTGCTTGTCCAGGACTTGTAAAAAAAATAATATACAAGGAGTAGTAAATAACCAACAATTATTACTTCTCTTTTAAATCACCTATATTTCCATGCCGCCACTCCGGTAATGCCATCAGCCTTTGTTATGTGGCCTGCAGTGATTATCTTCTGTATGCAGAAGTGATATGTACATTTTAAGCTGTGTAGGATTTTAAGATATGGAAACAGGACAGAGTAGTTAAAATTATAACTTACCTTGTAAATCCACAAATAAATTTGAGCATCACCGGCCCAGTTGTCCAGCTGGTCCTTGTTAAAATGGACTGCAGCAATTTTGTCCCAACAATATCCTCGGGACAGATATTGCTAGTCAATGGCCAATGCAGTCATGTACCATATTAACATCAATGGTGAAGTCAGGGATTGCGGGTAGCTGTAACCTGTGTATGGTCAGCTCAAAAGTCCTACAAAACAGTTGTCAAAAACCTGCAGGACCATCATATCAACAGTGTGATAGTGGCAGGGAGTTTTTAGGTAAAATCTAGCTGTTTGTGAGTTTAACACATTCCCTGCTTTGTGGTCAGATTTGAATAATGTTGAACAAATTCTTTAAAAACTTAGTGGTTTTACAAATGACCCATAATACTAACCAGTACAAAGTCTAGATGAAATCCAATGAGTGAAGATTACATTAAAATTAGCTTTCCTAAATTATAAGCAAATGGACTAACTTTTTGTTTTGCCTCTAGGTGGCAGAAAACACACTTCTCTTGGAGATGGAAAGGACAGCTAGAGGGGTTATGGAGGAGGCTGATATTTTTTTAGATTTTTGCTATGTGTGCTGATCTATTAGCTCATAATTTAGGAAAAGTAGCTGCAAAGTAAATGTAATACATGTATTTTAAGAAATATAGTAATGGGTGAAAATAATGATCATAATTTAATTATTTAGGCTTTAAGACCCAATTATCAAAAGTAGTAACTGTCAGTTTTGATAATTCGGTAAAATAATAGAGATGTTAAAAAGTAATCTTTAAGGTATGGAAGTAACTTATTTTTAAGCTTCTTAGTCTGTTATAACTCTATAGTATGTTTTAATTATGATATCTAAAGATGATGTGTTACCATGTTTTTACTTATAGATTATTATTGTGTATTGAATGTGTTATGTCTGACAGCTGTTCTGTACATAAGTTGTAGGTACATTTTATGTGCTTGTCCAGGACTTGTAAAAAAAATAATTACAAGGAGTAGTAAATAACCAACAATTATTACTTCTCTTTTAAATCACCTATATTTCCATGCCGCCACTCCGTAATGCCATCAGCCTTTGTTATGTGGCCTGCAGTGATTATCTTCTGTATGCAGAAGTGATATGTACATTTTAAGCTGTGTAGGATTTTAAGATATGGAAACAGGACAGAGTAGTTAAAATTATAACTTACCTTGTAAATCCACAAATAAATTTGAGCATCACCGGCCCAGTTGTCCAGCTGGTCCTTGTTAAAATGGACTGCAGCAATTTTGTCCCAACAATATCCTCGGGACAGATATTGCTAGTCAATGGCCAATGCAGTCATGTACCATATTAACATCAATGGTGAAGTCAGGGATTGCGGGTAGCTGTAACCTGTGTATGGTCAGCTCAAAAGTCCTACAAAACAGTTTCAAAACCTGCAGGACCATCATATCAAAGTGTGATAGCGGCAGGGAGTTTTTAGGTAAAATCTAGCTGTTTGTGAGTTTAACACATTCCCTGCTTTGTGGTCAGATTTGAATAATGTTGAACAAATTCTTAAAAACTTAGTGGTTTTACAAATGCCCATAATACTAACCAGTACAAAGTCTAGATGAAATCCAATGGGTGAAGATTACATTAAAATTAGCTTTCCTAAATTATAAGCAAATGGACTAACTTTTTGTTTGCCTCAGGTGGCAGAAAACACACTTCTCTTGGAGATGGAAAGGACATCTAGAGGGGTTATGGAGGAGGCTGATATTTTTTTTAGATTTTTGCTATGTGTGCCTGATCTATTAGCTCATAATTTAGGAAAAGTAGCTGCAAAGTAAATGTAATACATGTATTTTAAGAAAATATAGTAATGGGTGAAAATAATGATGCATAATTTTAATTATTTAGGCTTTAAGACCCAATTATCAAAAGTAGTAACTGTCAGTTTTGATAATTCGGTAAAATAATAGAGATGTTAAAAAGTAATCTTTAAGGTAGTGGAAGTAACTTATTTTTAAGCTTCTTAGTCTGTTATAACTCTATAGTATGTTTTAATTATGATTATCTAAAGATTATGTGTTACCATGTTTTTACTTATAGATTATTACTGTGTTATTGAATGTGTTATGTCTGACAGCTGTTCTGTACATAAGTTGTAGGTACATTTTATGTGCTTGTCCAGGACTTGTAAAAAAAATAATATACAAGGAGTAGTAAATAACCAACAATTATTACTTCTCTTTTAAATCACCTATATTTCCATGCCGCCACTCCGGTAATGCCATCAGCCTTTGTTATGTGGCCTGCAGTGATTATCTTCTGTATGCAGAAGTGATATGTACATTTTAAGCTGTGTAGGATTTTAAGATATGGAAACAGGACAGAGTAGTTAAAATTATACTTACCTTGTAAATCCACAAATAAATTTGAGCATCACCGGCCCAGTTGTCCAGCTGGTCCTTGTTAAAATGGACTGCAGCAATTTTGTCCCAACAATATCCTCGGGACAGATATTGCTAGTCAATGGCCAATGCAGTCATGTACCATATTAACATCAATGGTGAAGTCAGGGATTGCGGGTAGCTGTAACCTGTGTATGGTCAGCTCAAAAGTCCTACAAAACAGTTGTCAAAAACCTGCAGGACCATCATATCAACAGTGTGATAGTGGCAGGGAGTTTTTAGGTAAAATCTAGCTGTTTGTGAGTTTAACACATTCCCTGCTTTGTGGTCAGATTTGAATAATGTTGAACAAATTCTTTAAAAACTTAGTGGTTTTACAAATCCCATAATACTAACCAGTACAAAGTCTAGATGAAATCCAATGGTGAAGATTACATTAAAATTAGCTTTCCTAAATTATAAGCAAATGGACTAACTTTTTGTTTGCCTCAGGTGGCAGAAAACACACTTCTCTTGGAGATGGAAAGGAAGCTAGAGGGGTTATGGAGGAGGCTGATATTTTTTTTAGATTTTTGCTATGTGTGCCTGATCTATTAGCTCATAATTTAGGAAAAGTAGCTGCAAAGTAAATGTAATACATGTATTTTAAGAAAGTATAGTAATGGGTGAAAATAATGATACATAATTTTAATTATTTAGGCTTTAAGACCCAATTATCAAAAGTAGTAACTGTCAGTTTTGATAATTCGGTAAAATAATAGAGATTTAAAAAGTAATCTTTAAGGTAGTGGAAGTAACTTATTTTTAAGCTTCTTAGTCTGTTATAACTCTATAGTATGTTTTAATTATGATATCTAAAGATGATGTGTTACCATGTTTTTACTTATAGATTATTATGTGTTATTGAATGTGTTATGTCTGACAGCTGTTCTGTACATAAGTTGTAGGTACATTTTATGTGCTTGTCCAGGACTTGTAAAAAAAATAATTACAAGGAGTAGTAATATAACCAACAATTATTACTTCTCTTTTAAATCACCTATATTTCCATGCCGCCACTCCGGTAATGCCATCAGCCTTGTTACTGGCCTGCAGTGATTATCTTCTGTATGCAGAAGTGATATGTACATTTTAAGCTGTGTAGGATTTTAAGATATGGAAACAGGACAGAGTAGTTAAAATTATTACTTACCTTGTAAATCCACAAATAAATTTGAGCATCACCGGCCCAGTTGTCCTGCTGGTCCTTGTTAAAATGGACTGCAGCAATTTTGTCCCAACAATATCCTCGGACAGATATTGCTAGTCAATGGCCAATGCAGTCATGTACCATATTAACATCAATGGTGAGTCAGGGATTGCGGGTAGCTGTAACCTGTGTATGGTCAGCTCAAAGTCCTACAAAACAGTTGTCAAAAACTGCAGGACCATCATATCAACAGTGTGATAGGGCAGGGAGTTTTTAGGTAAAATCTAGCTGTTTGTGAGTTTAACACATTCCTGCTTTGTGTCAGATTGAATAATGTTGAACAAATTCTTTAAAAACTTAGTGGTTTACAAATTTTTGCTAAGCGGCATTACGTGGTCACCCCTAATGCCTCGGGAGTCCCCCGAAAACTGGCTCTGAACCCAGACCCTGAATGGGGAATCAAATTCCTCCCCCGGTTTCCCCGGAAATCTAGGTTTAGGACACCGACCCGACGCTCCCAAAACCCTCACGTTAAGCGGATTTAGTGGTTTTTTTAAAGCCGGGTCCCAAAACCAACACACCATGCCCACCTGGCGTAGCTAAAAGGTTTTTTTAGGCAGGGGCCCCGCCAGCTCCCTTTATACAACAGAAGGACCTTTCCGGAACGGCCCAATGAAACCCTTTTTTAGAAACATTAAAGGGTTCCGGGGCCAAAGGGAGCGCGCTACCTGACATGTGCCCCCTGATCCCAAAATAGGATCTCACTCGGGGAGCTCAAAAGGGAAAATCAGGATTTTTCCCCAAAAGCTTGCCCCAGAATGGCTAAATAGAGATCCAGAAAGGCACACAAGTCACTCCCCAGTGTGGAGTGGGAAGACGGGAAGGTTCGTGAGCAGGCTCCATGCGGCCGGAGAAAATGGGGCCGCAGCGGCACTGGGAGCCCCCTTGTCGGGAGGGGGAAACCCAAAACCCCCCCAAACATTCCCCCCCTCTCGGGGCCTCGCGCTCAAAGGCGGATGGCTCGGGCGGAAAGCTGGGCGGCCCCAAACCTACCTGGGGGCCCATACCCCCTCCAGTCCCCAAAAAAACTTTTTCCCCTCCCCTTACACCCCCGATGGGTTACCCTGGTCATCCCCAGATAACCCAGTCCCGGGTGACTCAAAAAAACCGGGGGTGAGCACGGGTTTAGGAGGGCAGAAAAAATGTCGGGGAACCCGGCGTGGTGGAAAGCTAAAGGGTATCCCAGGTTAACCCCTGTGGGGAACCTGAAAGGCCCGGTTCGGGGGCCAACTTAGTGGACTCAACTGCACCCTGTTTTACGGGGGGAAAAAGCCCACCAAACCCCAGGAGCAAATTAGGGGGGGGGGCCTGGGCAGGGCCAAACCTCATCCTCTCTTTGGGGGCCTGAAGGATCCGTGCGGTCCCCAAATGTCCCGGCCCCAAGCCCGTCGCCACCCGGAATGGGCGGGAAAAGGGCTAGGACTGGTACCCGGATCTACCGGCAGGGGAATGGGGTCTTCGGGGAATCAGCCACACTTTTTTAATGAAAACTAGCCATGGTAGAAAGGGGCCCGCACCGCCGGCGGAAAAAGTGTTTGGTGCCAAAGGTTGTTGGCCCTCTCACCAACCCATTCGCCGGGATGGTACGCTAAAAAGGAGTTTAATTTAATCTGGTAAAGACAAAAAACTCTCTCCAAACCGAGACGAAAAAGGGGACCTCGGTATGAAATCTTGTCCGCAGCCTGTAAAGGAAGATGTGCCTAAAAAACCGTCCCCAGACCCCCGTCAGAAGGTAACCGTGGTAGGGCCCAGATGCACCATTTTGAGAAATGGCGGTTTACCCAAAGATGGTGAAACCCCGAGACTTGGGCAAGCCCACCAAAAGCCCCACCCAACCATCCCCGGGGCCGTCTCCACCGGGAAAAGGGAAAGAAACCCGCGGGCCGTTTTTTGGGATTTTTTGGGCAGGAAAAACCCCGAACAAAGTCCCCCCCCAAGGCCAAAATTGCGGCCCCAAATTGTCCTCCCAGCAATTCAGTGTCCTCTTCCCCAAAGTGTCCCCCCCCCGGGCGAATGGCCCAAAGGTTCTCCGGTCGAAATTATAGCACAAAATCTTGCCCGGGCACAGACTCTAGCGAAACCGGGCCATGTTCCCCAGGCTCTTGGGGGGGCGATAACCAGGCCCCCACTTTCCCCCCCGGGACACCACAAGCGAAGAGGGGCGGCAAAGTTTTTCTCTCCCCCGGGGAAAAGCAGGGGAAATGAAACCCGGGGAAAAGAAAAGGCCCTGGGTTGGAAATTAAACCGTGGGCTGTTGAAGAATCCCCGGGTTTTTTTGTCCTGAAAAGGGGAAAGGGGAAAACATCCCCCCACAATGTCCCACTCCAAAGGCCAATTCTTGCTAGAACCCCCTGCCCCCCAGGGGAAAAATTCTTTTCTGCTGGGGTGAAGTTTGGAGAAAAAAAGGGGATGTTCCCCACCCGGCCCTTTTTGGGAAAAGGGGGCCCAGCCCAACGGAAGGCATCCACCCCAATATAAATGGCTTATCAACATCGGGCGATGTGGTGGACTCTAGGAAAAGACTTTAAAACTAAGGGCCTTGGGGACCTTTCAACCCCCAAATTGGTTGCTCCCTTTTTTGGAAGGGGCAACCCGGGGCACCAAAATTTTGAAGTGGGGAATGAACGACGGGGTAAAATTTTTGAACCCCCTAAACGCGCACCCCTTTTGAAGTGGGTTTTTGCCGTCCCTCACCCCTGAGTTTTGGAGCCTACCAATCCCGGGGGGGATGTATAGCCCGGAAAGGTAAGGGGTCCGCTAAAACCAAATTTTTCCCCAAATTTTCGTAAAGGGAATTTGCCCTAGGGGGTCGAAACCCTGCCAACTCCCTCCCGGGGGGGGTCAAAATTGGAGAGAAATGATTTATTTCCGATAGACTACGACCCCAGGGGGAGAGCTATCCCGGAAGGTCATTGACAAAGCTTGGAAAACGGCTGGAGTTTTCAACCCAAAGGGGGATCCCGTTTCTAATCCCTCCCGGATTAAAAACCGTTTCCATTCGTCCCCCTCAGGTGCAATCAGGTTTAAGCCCGCGCAGTTAGTTTGTGAATCCCCCTTGTCCCCCAAGCCCATCAAAAAGCCAGGATCGGGGGGGAAAAGGGGACTTTTTTTAAGGTGATGGGTTAAACCCCCCCGAATCAAAAACGGACCGCAATTCTCCGTTTTCTTCTGCACGAAGAAAAATTGCCCCCCGGTGCACCGACTTTCCAAAAAACCCTCTTTCCGGTTCTCCTGAATATTTTGGGGCATGGCCTTTTTCAGGAAAAGAGGGGGGAAAGACCCTTCCCCGGGGGGTTTTGGGGCCGGGGAAAAGGTCCCATGGACGTAGGGGGGATGGGCGGGAAAGGGCCCCCGCAGCCCCTTTTTTGGGGAAAACCCCGCTATGACCCGTGTGCTTTTGGGGAAATGGAGTAAAAATCTGCGGGTAATCAGTGTGGTAACCCGAACGCAACTTTGAACATTTGGGCCCTTTTAAACATACCCAAACCCCCCATCCTACCCCCCCGTCCCCTCTATTTGTGGGGGGTTGGGGGGAAAGGACCAAGGGTTCCCATAGGGTTGTTATTCCCCCGGGAAAAAACGAGTAGGGAAATAAAAATTCCCCCCTGGGGGAAAAGGGGGTACAGCAATGCAAGGGGGGACAGTCTGGTGGTAAATTTTTGAGGGAAGACGACCCATTCATACCGCAGTCCCCCTGATTTGAAAAACCCCACCAAGGTAATTTCTGCGGCGAGCAAAACTGGGGGAAAATGAAATTCCCCTCTGCCCCGATCCAGCAAAGGTCGGGGGTGAAAATGGAATACCAACCCTGATTGCCCCCTTTAAATGTATTTTGGGAGGAAAATGCCGCTGTCTTAGTAAACCCCCCTCCCAGGGCCCCTAGACGCGATCGTTTCCCCCCATCGTGTGGAAACTTTTGGGGATATTTTCCCCGTCTGTGACAAGGGGTTTTAAACCCGGATATTTGGACGGGCCGAACGGGGGTTTCATGAGGAATTTTTGTGGTTTTTTTAGGTTCGGACGCCAATCGGGGGTTTTTGGGGTTTGGGGAAAGGTTTGGGGCCAACCGAACCCTCCCCACACGGGGGCCCGCTCCCAAACCCCCGCTCGTGAAAAGGAGGTCAATGGGTTGATATGGGGGATAAGCTTCTCCAGGTGGCGGGGGAAATTTCCCCGGAACCCCAAAAGGGTTTTTTTAAATTGGGCAGCCGTCCCCCCCAGTAAAAGGAAAAAGAACTTTTCGCCCCAAACCCAGTCAGCGCCAAGTCCAAAAGGACGGAAAACTGATGACCAAAGAAAAACCCGTGTCAATGCCAGCATTTTTTTAGCGCCGTAGGGGGGGACCTGGGGGCCTAAAAAAAATTTTTTTTAAAACCCCCAAAAAAAACGAGGAGCACCCCCCCAACCCCAAAAAATCATCGCGCTCCCCCAAAGGGGGTTGCCCCCTTTTCCCAAACCCTTTTTCCCCGGGGTAGGGAAAGTTCAAAACCCACTTGTGCCCCTCCGTGGGAAAACGTGAGCCAGAATCAGATGTATGAGCATGACTCAGAATCCCCCACTTGGCCCTTTTAACACCGGGAAACTTGTAGGGGCGGGAGGGGGGAATGTAGGGGAGGGGGGAGAGGCAAAATGGCGCAGCCCGCAGCCCCCCCTGAACGCCTTTCGGTAACATCCACAGCGGGGGTTTTTGTCCAAGACCCCCCAACCTACCCTTCGTGCTGGGTGTATGCAATGACGCTGTTCGTCCCCCATTTTACTACCAGACCCTGGCGCTAATTTTAAATTGGGTTTCGGAAAAAAACCAAATTTTTTAAAAAAGGGGGGGTGCTTCCCAACCCCGGGGTTTCCCCCCTGGAAGCAAGCCGCTGCAGTAAGATGACGAAAATGCAAAAATTGTTATCCCCCCGGGTGCAAAAAAAAAACCCTTTTGCGCTTTTTTGGAGAAAAGTGCGACTCTTTTAACCCCCCCCGGGCCCCTAACGGATGCCACGGTATAAAAGGCGTTGGCGAACTCCCCTTTGCTTCGTGAGCCCCAAAGTAAAACGCGGGGGCCTGTCTAGGTCGGAGCGAAAACCCTTTCGTCACGAGCCGCTGAGAACAAACCCGTGTCCTTAGGTTCAGGCACAGGAAAATTGCAAAGCGGCATAATAGGGGGCAAGGGAAAAAGCCCGGGAGCACCCGCAATCTATGGGTCGCGCCGACCCGAATCGGGAATCAAACTCCTCCCCGGTTTTTGCGGTAATCTAGGGCATCTAGGACACCGACCCCGACCAGTAGCCACTAAAAATCCCACCCATTAAGTCGGGTTTTTATGGGTTATTTCAGCCGGGCCCTAAAAACCCACAAGCATGCCCCCCTGGGGGATGCATAAATGGTTTTTTTTCGCTGGCGGCCCCCCCCCCTGCTACCCTTTTTAGAAAAAACACGGGGCCTTTCCGGAACAAGGGCCAAAAAGAAATGTTTGAAAATGTATTTAAAAGGGCCCTTTCCCGGCGGGCCTGGAGTGCGCATTTCCTGAGCGTGCCCCCCCGGGTCTCCAAAGAGAGTCCACTCTGGGCCCCGCTCAGAAGGGGAAAAAAGCAGGGCCCTTTTTCCCAAAAAACGTCTGCTCCAGAAAAGGCTTTAAAAAACAGATCCGGGGGAAAGGGGGCCCGCTTTAGCCCGAGTGGAGGGGGAAAAGGTTGGAAGCGTCTCTGCGGCAGGGCCCCTGCGCCCCGGGAGAAAAAAGGGACCCCAGGGCAATGGTTGAGACTCCCTTTTTGCAGGGGGGGAATTTGAACCCAAAAAATTTTTTTTTTTTTTTGGGGGTCCTTTTTTCCCAAATTTGGAAAAGATGCAAAAAAAAGTAATACAGGGGGTTTTAAAAAAGTTTAAAGGGTTTAAAAAATGAATTTATTTTTAAAATTTTTTTTTTTTAAAACCCCTTTTTTAAAAAAATAATGAAATTTTAAATTGGTTTTAAAAAAAAAAAAGTTAAAAAAATAAAACAAAAGGGGTGGAAAATTAAATTTTTTTTTTTAAACTTTTTTTTTTCCCCCATAGTACTTTTTTAAAATTTGACACCCAAAGGTGAATGTTTT
>JARQOD010001315.1:0-101876 GCA_033576555.1 Oophaga sylvatica
GGAGAAAAAGTGTATTGTATCAGTAGCGTACAGCTGTATACAGTGTTGGGGGATTTGTAAATCTCCGTCTATATTTCAGGAGTAAGACACACGGTCACAGGCTCAGAATGGATAACACCAGAATATGAAAATCAGAAAAGTGTACTCTATCAGAAGATTACAGCTGTATACGGTGAAGGGGAAAATTGAAATCTGCGTATATATTTCTGGAGTCACACACAAATAGTCAGGATGTATTTGTCCGTGATACCAGCCGGTACACGGTAGTGTGATGAGCGTACAGCTCTATACGGTGTGGGAAAAAATGAACGCTCTGTAACTGTGTAGAAAAAAATTCAAGTATTAGTGCTGTGTTGGTGCTGTGTTAAAAAGCAGTCTGCACATCAGGGTGCACACAGCAGTAGATAGCAGGCCGACTATTAATCAGCTCTGCTGCTGCACGCAACAAATTCCTCCCCTGCCCCTGGCAGGCAGCCTAATAACCAGTGCTGCTGCACCCCAGAAATTCCTCCACTGTCACTGCACACTAAGTGTACAGCTAATCGCTATCAGCACAAGCACAGAATTAATGTTGTTTTCCTGCCTAACGCTCTCCCTGCAGAGAACCAGCGTCAGCAACCTCTCCCTACACTAAGATCGGCAGAAGTAAAATGGCGGTCGGCGGTGAGGACTTTTATAGGCACTGTGACGCCACACAAAGCAAGCCAATCACTGCAATGCCCTTCTCTAAGATGGTGCTGGCCGCTGCCCATGTCATCGCGTTGCCCACAGTGTACGCCCTTGCTTATTGGCTGAGAAAATGCCCTGGAAGCATTATGGGAAAATCGACTTTGGCGCTATGATCGCCGAACACGTGACCGACCTCACGCT
This sequence comes from Oophaga sylvatica, assembly GCA_033576555.1. Classification (NCBI taxonomy): domain Eukaryota; kingdom Metazoa; phylum Chordata; class Amphibia; order Anura; family Dendrobatidae; genus Oophaga; species Oophaga sylvatica. The sequence goes on from JARQOD010001315.1 coordinate 871, forward strand.
ATGGTCGGGTTTCGCTCGGCAAAACCCGACTTTGGCAAAAGTCTGAATTTTTTTAAATTGGCCGACCTGTTTCGCTCAACTCTACTAATAAGAGAAATCGTCTGTCCCACCACTGATTCATCCATGGCACAGAGTAATGTTACAAGTCACCGGACATCTTTCCCACCACTGATCCATCCATGGCACAGGGTGATGGTACATGTCACCAGACGTCATCTGTCCCACCACTGATTCATCCATGGCACAGAGTAATGTTACAAGTCACCGGACATCTGTCCCACCACTGATCCATCCATGGTACAGGGTGATGGTACATGTCACCAGACATCATCTAAAAGACAAAAAACCTGACTAGCACATCCAGACTAATGTGAACTAGGTGCAAACCAAAGGGAGCTACCCCCATGTAAAACATCCAAAAAAAGGCTGCACTCAAGCATACTAAAGCATGACAACATAGAATATATGAAATTTTGAAAAGCAATATGGCTTTGGAGTATAAGGAAAAATTTGAGACGCTTAGTATAAACATTTGGCCAAACATTTTAAAGCTCAACAACCATCGTCAAGGTGGTCTCAATTCTGTTGAGTCCCTAACCTAATGTGAACATACCTCTATTAGGCTGATATCTGAATTTCTGGGCGAATATGCACCTCTGTCAGTAATGCCTGCATTTATGGGTAAAGTAGGGAGCTGGTGTAATTAAAATCACCACCTGGTGGGAGCGGAGTGCTCGGTCAGTAAGCTAACATTCAAAAGACAAAAAACCTGACTAGCACATCCAGACTAATGTGAACTAGGTGCAAACCAAAGGGAGCTACCCTCATGTAAAACATCCAAAAAAAGGCTGCACTCAAGCATACTAAAGCATGACAACATAGAATATATGAAATTTTGAAAAGCAATATGGCTTTGGAATATAAGGAAAAATTTGAGACGCTTAGTATAAACATTTGGCCAAACATGTTTATACTAAGCGTCTCAAATTTTTCCTTATATTCCAAAGCCATATTGCTTTTCAAAATTTCATATATTCTATGTTGTCATGCTTTAGTATGCTTGAGTGCAACCAGACATCATCTGTCCCACCACTGATCCATCCATGGCACAGGGTGATGGTACATATCACCAGACATCATCTGTCCCACCACTGATCCATCCATGGCACAGGGTGATGGTACATATCACCAGACATCATCTGTCCCAACACTGACCTATCCATAGCACAGGGTGATGGTACATGTCACCAGACATCATCTGTCCCACCACTGATCCATCCATGGCACAGGGTGATGGTACATATCACCAGACATCATCTGTCCCACCACTGATCCATCCATGGCACAGGGTGATGGTACATATCACCAGACATCATCTGTCCCAACACTGACCTATCCATAGCACAGGGTGATGGTACATGTCACCAGACATCATCTGTCCCACCACTGATCCATCCATGGCACAGGGTGATGGTACATGTCACCAGACATCATCTATCCCATCACTGATCCATCCATGGCACAGGGTGATGGTGCATGTCACCGGACATCTGTCCCACTACTGATCCATCCATGACACAGGGTGATGGTAAATGTCACCAGACGTCATCTGTCCCACCACTGATCCATCCATGGCACAGCGTTATGGTACATGTCAATAGACATAATCTGTCCCAACACTAATCCATCCATGGCACAAGGTGATGGTAAATGTCACCAGACGTCATCTGTCCCACCACTGATCCATCCATGGCACAGCGTTATGGTACATGTCACTAGACATAATCTGTCCCAACACTGATCCATCCAAGGCACAGCGTTATGGTACATGTCACCAGACATCATCTGTCCCAACACTGATCCATCCATGGCACAGGGTGATGGTAAATGTCACCAGACGTCATCTGTCCCACCACTGATCCATCCATGGCACAGCGTTATGGTACATGTCAATAGACATAATCTGTCCCAACACTAATCCATCCATGGCACAAGGTGATGGTAAATGTCACCAGACGTCATCTGTCCCACCACTGATCCATCCATGGCACAGCGTTATGGTACATGTCACTAGACATAATCTGTCCCAACACTGATCCATCCAAGGCACAGCGTTATGGTACATGTCACCAGACATCATCTGTCCCAACACTGATCCATCCATGGCACAGGGTGATGGTACATGTCACCAGACGTCATCTATCCCACCACTGATCCATCCATGGCACAGGGTGATGGTACATGTCACCAGACATCATCGGTCCCAACACTGATCCATCCATGGCACAGGGTGATGGTACATGTCACCAGACGTCATCTGTCCCACCACTGATCCATCCATGGCACAGGGTGATGGTACATGTCACCAGACGTCATCTGTCCCACCACTGATCCATCCATGGCACAGCGTTATGGTACATGTCACCAGACGTCATCTGTCCCACCACTGATCCATCCATGGCACAGGGTGATGGTACATGTCACCAGACATCATCGTCCCAACACTGATCCATCCATGGCACAGGGTGATGGTACATGTCACAAGACGTCATCTATCCCACCACTGATCCATCCATGGCACAGCGTTATGGTACATGTCACCAGACATCATCGGTCCCAACACTGATCCATCCATGGCACAGGGTGATGGTACATGTCACCAGACGTCATCTGTCCCACCACTGATCCATCCATGGCACAGCGTTATGGTACATGTCACCAGACATCATCTGTCCCACCACTGATCCATCCATGGCACAGGGTGATGGTACATGTCACCAGACGTCATCTGTCCCACCACTGATCCATCCATGGCACAGCGTTATGGTACATGTCACCAGACATCATCTGTCCCAACACTGATCCATCCATGGCACAGGGTGATGGTACATGTCACCAGACATCATCTGTCCCACCACTGATCCATCCATGGCACAGGGTGTGTCACGGGTGTATCGCCACGAAGATCGTCGCGATTTCACATTCCGACTTCTCGCAGCTGAGTTGTTGGTGCTATGTGTCTGTTGGCAGTGAGGGAGTTAATTCTACCGTTCTCTGTGCTTAGACTAGTTCCAGCCTCGCCCAGCTGCAGTGTATTAGGCACTAATTAGCTTCCTTCATATACCTGCCGTTCTGCTTAGGAGTTGTCGGTGAAAGCATTCATTCTGACCAGCAGAGCGGATCGTTTCTGAGAAGACTTAAGCTAAGAGTGCCTGTTGTGGTTAATCCTCTCCTCGCTTATTGTTTATCTCCTTAACCTTTTGTGTTCCCTCTGTGTTGAAGTTTTTGTATGCAAGGCAGTATTTACTTTACCCCTTGTCTGTCTCGTTTGTCTTATACTGTTAGTAAGCTGTGATCTGCCCATTCCCTTTGGTGGTAATCAGGGTCCTTCTCAGGACTGGATTACAGTGGTCAGGGATCTACAGGAGACAGGGTTAGGCTGGCGGCCTGGACCTCTGTACCATTAACAGTACCTCCAGGTAGAGGGACTAGTCAGGACCCCAGTTTAGGGTCAGCATAGACCCCGGTCCACCTCTATCCTGAGACAGCGTGACAGGGTGATGGTACATGTCACCAGACATCATCTGTTCCACCACTGATCCATCCATGACACAGGGTGATGGTACATGTCACTAGACATCATCTATCCCATCACTGATCCATCCATGGCACAGGGTGATGGTAAATGTCACCAGACGTCATCTGTCCCACCACTGTTCCATCCATGGCACAGCGTTATGGTACACGTCACCAGACATCATCTGTCCCACCACTGATCCATCCATGGCACAGGGTGATGGTACATATCACCAGACATCATCTGTCCCAACACTGATCCATCCATGGCACAGGGTGATGGTACTTGTCACCAGACATCATCTGTCCCACCACTGATCCATCCATGGCACAGCGTTATGGTACATGTCACTAGACATAATCTGTCCCAACACTGATCCATCCATGGCACAGGGTGATGGTACATGTCACCAGACATCATCTGTCCCAATACTGATCCATCCATGGCACAGGGTGATGGTACATGTCACCAGACATCATCTGTCCCACCACTGATCCATCCATGGCACAGGGTGATGGTACATATCACCAGACATCATCTGTCCCACCACTGATCCATCCATGGCACAGGGTGATGGTACATTTCACCAGACATCATCTGTCCCACCACTGATCCATCCATGGCATAGAGTGATGGTACATGTCACCAGACATCATCTGTCCCACCACTGATCCATCCATGACACAGGGTGATGGTACATGTCACCAGACATTATCAGTCCCATCACTGATCCATCTATGACACAGGGTGATGGTGCATGTCACCGGACATCTGTCCCACCACTGATCCATCCATGGCACAGGGTTATGGTACATGTCACCAGACGTCATCTGTCCCACCACTGATCCATCCATGGCACAGGGTGATGGTACATATCACCAGACATCATCTGTCCCACCACTGATCCATCCATGGCACAGGGTGATGGTACATGTCACCAGACATCATCTATCCCATCACTGATCCATCCATAGCACAGGGTGATGGTGCATGTCACCAGACATCTGTCCCACCACTGATCCATCCATGGCACAGGGTTATGGTACATGTCACCAGACGTCATCTGTCCCACCACTGATCCATCCATGGCACAGCGTTATGGTACATGTCACTAGACATAATCTGTCCCAACACTGATCCATCCATGGCACAGGGTGATGGTACATGTCACCAGACATCATCTGTCCCAACACTGATACATCCATGGCACAGGGTGATGGTAAATGTCACCAGACGTCATCTGTCCAACCACTGATCCATCCATGGCACAGCGTTATGGTACATGTCACTAGACATCATCTGTCCCACCACTGATCCATCCATGACACAGGGTGACGGTACATGTCTCCAGACGCTATCTGTCCAATCACAGATCCATCCATGGCACAGGGTGACGGTACTTGTCACCACACGCTATCTGTCCCACCACTGATCCATCCATGGCACAGGGTGACCGTACTTGTCACCAGACGCTCTCTGTCCCACCACTGATCCATCCATCAGAGTTTGACTTTATACATAAATGTTGAGTAACTAAAATGTCCTGTTTCCAGCTGGCGCCCCCTACTGGTGATTGGTCATCAGGGGGATGCGGGTTTGCCCCGCTTTTGTGCTGCTCACAGCTCCGTTCTGTTCCTGGGGTCCCCTGTGCTGCTGATATAGGAGGGTCTCTGACATCTACAACCCTCATCATCTTCATAAGGCAGAATAAATAATAATCGCCATTGTGCGTCCTGTGACGGCTCCCCCTGATAACGTGACCCTGCAGCTGCTGATAACAGAGACCACTTATAGTTACTGGGAGAAACTGTTCATTACTGATCCAGGACAAGAACCAGGCGGTCAGTGCAGCACAAGACAGAGGTGGGATCCCGAGGTAGCAGAGCTGAGATTGTCACAACTCACTGCATTATCACTGCTGGCATATTGTAACTACATACAGGTAATTATTGGGGTTGGGGCACTGTATATATGATGTAGCAGTGCCGCGTGTGTGCGGTGGAGTAGTGCCCGGTGTGCCATGTAGCAGTGCCGCGTGTGTGATGTAGCAGTGCCGCGTGTGTGCGGTGGAGTAGTGCCCGGTGTGCCATGTAGCAGTGCCATATTCATGACCTATAAACTCACATAACTTGTTTATATGTGATTTTTGAACAATGCGACTTTGTCTATAGGAACTTAATGTAATTGGGACAAGCAGCAATAATGTACTTGTACCTATCTACGTGCCTCCTGAGCTGCTGTATCTAATCCTGTGCTGTGTGATACTGTCTGCTGAGCCGTGTATCTAATCCTCTCCTGTGTGATACTGTCTACTGAGCCGTGTATCTAATCCTTACCTGTGTGATACTGACTGCTAAGACGTGTATCTAAACCTTCTTTGTGATACTATCGGCTGAACTGTGTATCTAATCCTATCCTATGTGATACTGTCTGCTGAGCCGTGTATCTAATCCTATCCTGTGTGATACTGACTGCTGAGCTGTGTATCTAATCCTATCCTGTGTGATACTGACTGCTGAGCTGTGTATCTAATTCTATCCTGTGTGATACTGACTGCTGAGCTGTGTATCTAATCCTATCCGGTGTGATACTGACTGCTGAACTCTGTATCTAATCCTATCCTGTGTGATACTGTCTGCTGAGCTGTGTATCTAATCCTCTCTTGTGTGATACTGTCTGCTGAGCCGTGCATCTAATCCTCTCCTGTGTGATACTGACTGCTGAGCTGTGTATCTAATCCTCTCCTGTGTGATAGTCTGCTGAGCCATGTATCTAATCCTCTCCTGTGTGATAGTCTGCTGAGCCATGTATCTAATCCTCTCCTGTGTGATACTGACTGCTGAGCCATGTATCTAATCCTATCCTGTGTGATACTGACTGCTGAGCTGTGTATCTAATCCTCTCCTGTGTGATACTGTCTACTGAGCCGTGTATCTAATCCTTACCTGTGTGATACTGACTGCTAAGACGTGTATCTAAACCTCTTCTTTGTGATACTATCGGCTGAACTGTGTATCTAATCCTATCCTATGTGATACTGTCTGCTGAGCCGTGTATCTAATCCTATCCTGTGTGATACTGACTGCTGAGCTGTGTATCTAATCCTATCCTGTGTGATACTGACTGCTGAGCTGTGTATCTAATTCTATCCTGTGTGATACTGACTGCTGAGCTGTGTATCTAATCCTATCCTGTGTGATACTGACTGCTGAGCTGTGTATCTAATCCTATCCGTGTGATACTGACTGCTGAACTCTGTATCTAATCCTATCCTGTGTGATACTGTCTGCTGAGCTGTGTATCTAATCCTCTCTTGTGTGATACTGTCTGCTGAGCCGTGCATCTAATCCTCTCCTGTGTGATACTGACTGCTGAGCTGTGTATCTAATCCTCTCCTGTGTGATAGTCTGCTGAGCCATGTATCTAATCCTCTCCTGTGTGATAGTCTGCTGAGCCATGTATCTAATCCTCTCCTGTGTGATACTGACTGCTGAGCCATGTATCTAATCCTATCCTGTGTGATACTGACTGCTGAGCTGTGTATCTAATCCTCTCCTGTGTGATACTGACTGCTGAGCGTGTATCTAATCCTCTCCTGTGTGATATTGACTGCTGAGTCGTGTATCTAATCCTATCCTGTGTGATACTGTCTGCTGAGCCTTGTATCTAATCCTCTCCTGTGTGATACTGTCTGCTGGGCCATGTATCTAATCCTCTCCTGTGTGATACTGACTGCTGGGCCGTGTATCTAATTCTCTCCTGTGTGATACTGTCTGCTGAGCTGTGTATCTCATCCTCTCCTGTGTGATACAGTCTGCTGAGCCGTGTATCTAATCCTGTCGTGTGTGATACTGACTGCTGAGCTGTGTATCTAATCCTATACTGTGTGATACTGACTGCTGAGCCGTGTATCTAATTCTCTCCTGTGTGATACTGACTGCTGAGCTGTGCATCTAATCCTATCCGTGGGATACTGTCTGCTGAGCCGTGTATCTAATCCTCTCCTGTGTGATACTGACTGCTGAGCCGTGCATCTAATCCTATCCTGTGTGATACTGACTGCTGAGCCGTGTATCTCATCCTATCCTGTGTGATACTGACTGCTGAGCCGTGTATCTAATCCTATCCTGTGTGATACTGACTGCTGAGCCGTGTATCTAATCCTCTCCTGTGTGATATTGACTGCTGAGTCGTGTATCTAATCCTATCCTGTGTGATACTGTCTGCTGAGCCTTGTATCTAATCCTCTCCTGTGTGATACTGTCTGCTGAGCCATGTATCTAATCCTCTCCTGTGTGATACTGACTGCTGGGCCGTGTATCTAATCCTCTCCTGTGTGATACTGTCTGCTGAGCTGTGTATCTCATCCTCTCCTGTGTGATACAGTCTGCTGAGCCGTGTATCTAATCCTGTCGTGTGTGATACTGACTGCTGAGCTGTGTATCTAATCCTATCCTGTGTGATACTGACTGCTGAGCCATGTATCTAATCCTCTCCTGTGTGATACTGACTGCTGAGCTGTGCATCTAATCCTATCCGTGGGATACTGTCTGCTGAGCCGTGTATCTCATCCTATCCTGTGTGATACTGACTGCTGAGCCGTGTATCTAATCCTATCCTGTGTGATACTGACTGCTGAGCTGTGTATCTAATCCTCTCCTGTGTGATACTGACTTCTGAGCCGTGTATCTAATCCTCTCCTGTGTGATACTGACTTCTGAGCTGTGTATCTAATCCTATCCGTGGGATACTGTCTGCTGAGCCGTGTATTTAATCCTCTCCTGTGTGATACTGACTTCTGAGCCGTGTATCTAATCCTCTCCTGTGTGATACTGTCTGCTGAGCCATGTATCTAATCCTCTCCTGTGTGATACTGACTTCTGAGCCGTGTATCTAATCCTCTCCTGTGTGATACTGACTGCTGAGCCATGTATCTAATCCTCTCCTGTGTGATACTGACTTTTGAGCCGTGTATTTAATCCTCTCCTGTGTGATACTGACTGCTGAGCCGTGTATCTAATCCTCTCCTGTGTGATACTGACTGCTGAGCCGTGTATCTAATCCTCTCCTGTGTGATACTGACTTCTGAGCCGTGTATCTAATCCTCTCCTGTGTGATACTGTCTGCTGAGCCATGTATCTAATCCTCTCCTGTGTGATACTGACTTCTGAGCCGTGTATCTAATCCTCTCCTGTGTGATACTGACTGCTGAGCCATGTATTTAATCCTCTCCTGTGTGATACTGACTGCTGAGCCGTGTATCTAATCCTCTCCTGTGTGATACTGACTGCTGAGCCGTGTATCTAATCCTCTCCTGTGTGATACTGACTGCTGAGCCATGTATCTAATCCTCTCCTGTGTGATACTGACTTTTGAGCCGTGTATTTAATCCTCTCCTGTGTGATACTGACTGCTGAGCCGTGTATCTAATCCTCTCCTGTGTGATACTGACTGCTGAGCCGTGTATCTAATCCTCTCCTGTGTGATACTGACTGCTGAGCCATGTATCTAATCCTCTCCTGTGTGATACTGACTTCTGAGCCGTGTATTTAATCCTCTCCTGTGTGATACTGACTGCTGAGCCGTGTATCTAATCCTCTCCTGTGTGATACTGACTGCTGAGCCGTGTATCTAATCCTCTCCTGTGTGATACTGTCTGCTGAGCCGTGTATCTCATCCTATACTGTGTGATACTGACTGCTGAGCCGTGTATCTAATCCTCTCCTGTGTGATACTGACTGCTGAGCCGTGTATCTAATCCTCTCCTGTGTGATACTGTCTGCTGAGCCGTGTATCTCATCCTATACTGTGTGATACTGACTGCTGAGCCGTGTATCTAATCCTCTCCTGTGTGATACTGACTGCTGAGCTGTATCTAATCCTCTCCTGTGTGATACTGACTTCTGAGCCGTATATCTAATCCTCTCCTGTGTGATACTGTCTGCTGAGCTGTGTATCTAATCCTCTCCTGTGTGATACTGACTTCTGAGCCGTGTATCTAATCCTCTCCTGTGTGATACTGTCTGCTGAGCCGTGTATCTAATCCTCTCCTGTGTGATACTGACTTCTGAGCCGTGTATTTAATCCTCTCCTGTGTGATACTGACTGCTGAGCCGTGTATCTAATCCTATCCTGTGTGATACTGACTGCTGAGCCGTGTATCTAATCCTGTCCTGTGTGATACTGACTGCTGAGCCGTGTATCTAATCCTATCCGTGGGATACTGTCTGCTGAGCCGTGTATCTAATCCTATCCTGTGTGATACTGACTGCTGAGCCGTGTATCTAATCCTATCCTGTGTGATACTGTCTGCTGAGCCGTGTATCTAATCCTGTCCTGTGTGATACTGACTGCTGAGCCGTGTATCTAATCCTGTCCTGTGTGATACTGACTGCTGAGCCGTGTATCTAATCCTATCCGTGGGATACTGACTGCTGAGCTGTGTATCTAATCCTGTCCTGTGTGATACTGACTGCTGAGCCGTGTATCTAATCCTGTCCTGTGTGATACTGACTGCTGAGCCGTGTATCTAATCCTATCCTGTGTGGTACTGTCTGCTGAGCTGTGCATCTAATCCTATCCGTGGGATACTGACTGCTGAGCCGTGTATCTAATCCTCTCCTGTGTGATACTGACTGCTGAGCCGTGTATCTCATCCTATCCTGTGTGATACTGACTGCTGAGCCGTGTATCTCATCCTATCCTGTGTGATACTGTCTGCTGAGCTGTGTATCTAATCCTCTCCTGTGTGATACTGACTGCTGAGCTGTGTATCTAATCCTGTCCTGTGTGATACTGACTGCTGAGCCGTGTATCTAATCCTCTCCTGTGTGATACTGACTTCTGAGCCGTGTATCTAATCCTCTCCTGTGTGATACTGTCTGCTGAGCCGTGTATCTAATCCTATCCTGTGTGATACTGACTGCTGAGCCGTGTATCTAATCCTATCCTCTGTGATACTGACTGCTGAGCAGTGTATCTAATCCTATCCTGTGTGATACTGTCTGCTGAGCTGTGTATCTCATCCTATCCTGTGTGATACTGACTGCTGAGCTGTGTATCTAATCCCTCCTGTGTGATACTGACTTCTGAGCCGTGTATCTAATCCTCTCCTGTGTGATACTGACTGCTGAGCCGTGTATCTAATCCTCTCCTGTGTGATACTGACTGCTGAGCTGTGCATCTAATCCTATCCTGTGTGATACTGTCTGCTGAGCCGTGTATCTAATCCTATCCTGTGTTATACTGACTGCTGAGCTGTGTATCTAATCCTCTCCTGTGTGATACTGACTGCTGAGCCGTGTATCTAATCCTATCCTGTGTGACACTGCTGAGCCGTGTATCTAATCCTATCCTGTGTGATACTGTCTTCTGAGCCGTGTATCTAATCCTATCCTGTGTGATACTGTCTGCTGAGCCGTGTATCTAATCCTTCCTGTGTGATACTGACTGCTGAGCCGTGTATCTAATCCTATCCTGTGTGATACTGCTGCTGAGCTGTGTATCTAATCCTTCCTGTGTGATACTGCTGCTGAGCCGTGTATCTAATCCTATCCTGTGTGATACTGTCTGCTGAGCCGTGTATCTAATCCTATCCTGTGTGATACTGTCTGCTGAGCCGTGTATCTAATCCTGTCCTGTGTGATACTGACTGCTGAGCCGTGTATCTAATCCTATCCTGTGTGATACTGTCTGCTGAGCCGTGTATCTAATCCTCTCCTGTGTGATACTGACTGCTGAGCCGTGTATCTAATCCTCTCCTGTGTGATACTGACTGCTGAGCCGTGTATCTAATCCTGTCCTGTGTGATACTGACTGCTGAGCCGTGTATCTAATCCTGTCCTGTGTGATACTGACTGCTGAGCTGTGTATCTAATCCTTTCCGTGGGATACTGGCTGGAGTCCTGCCCTGCTGTGTCCGTGTGTCGGGGTTGGATGCGGTGCAGTTTGGGGCCCGGATGGGCAGAGCCTCGTGTGCGTTCAGTCACTGGAGCTGATGCAGCGCCTCTTGTTCGCCCTCTGTGTGATGATGTGTGACGTCAGCCTCGCGCCGTGTCGCCTCCACCGCAGACATCGGAGGATGATGAAGTCTCTATACAATGTATCAGATCCTGCTGATCATAAATCTTCGCTCTTCTCGTTACTTTGTGACATTTTACTTGTTTCTTGGCGTTTTCTCAGAATCTGTGACTTCATGAGCCCCAAACTGTGATCCCCTCAGTGACAGGGACCGAAAATCACTGGTGCCTTCTTATGTGACAGAGGGACTGTTGGGCCCCGCCAGCTTCGGGGCCCCAGGAGTGTATGTTGCCTCCCAGCCCCATTTTTTGTATTTCTGCCTTATCTTCTAAGGATGTGGTATGGATGTGATGACTAGTCCTCCCATAATTAGTAACTGTATGAAACAACAGACCTGCATAGAGTCCCCATGGAGGGAGGTGACGTCCGGTGACAACGGCAGGAAATGTGCGGGTACAGAGAGATACAGTCGGCAAGCGCAGCGATGCAGAGAATGGATGCCGAGAGACAAAAGGAGAAGACTGCTGTCAAGGTCGTCACCCAAATATCCTCACTCATTGATTTGGTAAATGTATCCAGAGACCCCGAACAATAACGTAGACTGAACGAGATATATCCAGATAATAAGACCCCGTGATGTCCACATACCACCGTCTGTACCCTCGACTGGATGACCCAGCTGCACACGGCGGCGTCTGCTGCAAGGAGCTGCAATAGCTTCTGTGGTGTTACATGGGACTGTCCGTGAAGGCAGAGTCTACTATGTTATATGCTGACTCGGACAAGAGGCGTAGCTCAGGGTAGTGGACGAAACATCTGAGTGACGACTATGGTGGCAGAGCCTGACCGTGGGTACAGAGAATCCTCCACCGATAACTGTGGTGTTACTGAAAATATCTACACAGAGACCAACACTGATATTACCGCCATATGGTGACGTATAGCAGTAGATGCCGATACTGCAGAACATACAAGTGATTACCGCACAGTCATATATAGTGACTTACAGCTGACGTTCTTTCTGGTGCAGTCGTCACTTTTTCCATTTGGCCCAGACCGAAATGACGACTTCTCCAGCCAGGATCATCTGCAGAGATTACAGCACAGACACATCTGACTCCTCACATTTCTAGCACCGTCCACATCTATTCCCAACCTGCACAGCCTCCTCACCCTGCTGATACCCCAGTGTCCCTACATAATAATGCCACCACTGTGCCCTCACATAATAATGCCACCACTGTGCCCCCCACATAATAATGCCACCACTGTGTCCCCCACATAATAATGCCATCACTGTCCTCCACATAATAATGCCACCACTGTGCCCCCCACATAATAATGCCACCACTGTGTCCCCCAACATAATAATGCCACACTGTCCCCACATAATAATGCCACCACTGTGTCCCCCACATAATAATGCACAATGCCACACTGTGTCCCACCACTTCACATAAATGCCACCACTGTGTCCCCCACATAATAATGCCACCACTGTGTCCCCCAATAATAATGCCACCACTGTGCCCCCCCACATAATAATGACACCACTGTGCCCCCACATAAATGAATGGTTTCAGGATGCTTAACAGTTGGCATGAGACAAGACTGGTGGTAGCGCTCACCTTGTCTTCTCCGAATGAGGCGTTTTCCTGATGTCCCAAACAATCGAAAAGGGGATTCATCAGAGAAAATAACTTTACCCCAGTCCTCAGCAGTCCACTGCCTGTACCTTTTGCAGAATATCAGTCTGTCCATGATGTTTTTTCTGGAGAAAAGTGGCTTCTTTGCTGCCCTCCTTGAGACCAGGCCTTGCTCCAAGAGTCTCCGCCTCACAGTGCGTGCAGATGCACTCACACCTGCCTGCTGCCATTCCTGAGCAAGCTCTGCACTGCTGGTAGCCCGATCCCGCAGCTGAAACACTTTTAAGAGACGGTCCTGGCGCTTGCTGGTCTTTCTTGGGTGCCCTGGAGCCTTTTTGGCAACAATGGAACCTCTCTCCTTGAAGTTCTTGATGATGCGATAGATTGTTGACTGAGGTGCAATCTTTCTAGCTGCGATACTCTTCCTGTTAGGCCATTTTTGTGCATTGCAATGATGACTGCACGTGTTTCTTTAGAGATAACCATGGTTAACAGAAGAGAAACAATGATGCCAAGCACCAGCCTCCTTTTAAAGTGTCCAGTGGTGTCATTCTTACTTAATCATAACAGATTGATCTCCAGCCATGTCCTCATCAACACCCACACCTGTGTTACTGGAGCAATCACTGAAAAGAGGTTAGCTGGTCCTTTTAAGGCAGGGCTGCAATGATGTTGAAATGTGTTTTGGGGGATAAAGTTCATTTTCTAGCCAAATATTGACTTTACAAGTAATTGCTGTTAAGCTGATCACTCTTTATAACATTCTGGAGTATATGCAAATTGCCATTAGAAAAAGTGAAGCAGTAGACTTTGTAAAAATTAATATTTGTGTCATTCTCAAAACTTTTGGCCATGACTGTACAGCATGATGGGCCCACAACTCCCCTTTACACTATATCCTAGGCACATAGCTCCCTATACACAGCATGATGGGCCCACATCTCCCCTATATACAGCATGATGGGCCTATATGTCCCTATACACAATTATGATGGGCCCACAACTCCTCTATATACAGTATCATGGGCCCACAACTCCCTATACACAATATGATAGGCACATAGCTCCCTATACACAGCATGATGGGCCCACAGCTCCTCTATATACAGTATGATAGGCCCACATCTCCCCTATACACAAAATAATGCCCCACAGCTCCCCTATACACAGTACTGTGAGCCCGCAGCTCTCCTATACACAGTACTGTGAGCCCGCAGCTCCCCTATACACAATACGGTGAGCCCGCAGCTCCCCTATACACAGTACTGTGAGCCCGCAGCTCCCCTATACACAGTACTGTGACCCCAGCTCCTATACACAGTACTGTGAGCCCGCAGCTCCCTATACACAGTACTGGACCGCTCCCCTATACACAGTACTGTGAGCCCGCAGCTCCCCTATACACAATACGGTACCCAGCTCTCCTATAACAGTACGTGAGCCCGCAGCTCCCCTATACACAGTACGTGAGCCCGCAGCTCCCCTATACACAATACGGTGAGCCCGCAGCTCCCCTATACACAGTACTGTGAGCCCGCAGCTCCCCTATACACAGTACTGTGAGCCCGCAGCCCATACACAGTACGTGAGCCCGCACTCCCCTATACACAGTACGGTGAGCCCGCAGCTCCCCTTTACACAGTACTGTGAGCCCGCAGCTCCCCTATACACAGTACGGTGAGCCCACAGCTCCCCTATACAAGTACTGTGAGCCGCAGCTCCCCTACACAGTGCGTGAGCCCGCACACCTATACACAGTACGGTGCTTCCACAGCTCCCCTATACGTAATATGATGTCTTCACTGCTCCCCCAAAAACACAGTATAGTTACCCCCACAGTAGTCCCCACACTGTATAGTGGCTCCCACACTAAATAATGGTCCCCACACTCTATCATGAACCCTACAGTAGTCCCCAAACTGTAAAATGGCCTCCACATTTGCTCCCATGCCGTATAATGGCCTTCACACTTTGAGGCCCCCCACATTAGCTCACACAATGTATGAGGGGCCCCCCATACTTTGATGCCCCCACAGTCACACCGCAGGTTTTAATTGAAATAAAATCATCATATTCTCACCTAATCCCGGATCCTGACGAATCCACAGGCAAAGCGCCGGTGCACTCACTGGACGTCAAAGTTCCGGTGCAGCTTGTTGTCACTGCAGCGGGACTTGAACATCCTGTTCGTTCATCGGCGCCTCGGCCACTGCATCCCCCTGCGGTAGTGCCGGGAGATCACTTCTACTGAATGAGTTACCACATTATCTGTGGTGTTACATAGGACTGCAGGTGACGTCTACTATATTATCTGTACTCAGTGTGATCACTGTGTTTACAGTGCCATGTAAAAGTTTGTGCACCTCTGGTTAAAATTACTGTTACTATAAAAAGTTAAGCAAGTTGAAGATGAAATGATCTCTAAAAAGTCTAAAGTTAAAGATAAAAATATATTGTCATTTTTTTTACATTTTAAAAATTACAAAAAGGAAGGTGGGCCTATGCAAAAGTTTGTGCACCTTGGAGATTTGTGTGCTCAGATAACTTTGACCAAGGTTTCAGACCTTAATTATCCTGTTAGGGTCATGGCTTGTTCACCATCATCTTTGGGTAAGGCCTGGTGATGCAAATCTCCAGCTTTATAAAAACCCAGCCTCCTCTAACCTTGTGCCAAAACTAACTGCCATGGGTTCATCTAAGCAGCTGCCGAGTATTCTGAAAATGATGGAGGCCCACAAAGCAAGAGAAGGCTATAAGAAGAGAGCAAAGCGTTTTCAAGTTTCTTTTTCCTCAGTTTAAAATGTGGGAACATGGTGGCTCAGTGGTTAGCACTGTACGGTGGCTCAGTGGTTAGCACTGCAGCGCTGGGATCCTGGGTTCAAATCCTACCAAGGACAACATCTGCAAGGAGTTTGTATGTTCTCCCTGTGTTTGTGTGGGTTTCCTCCTGGTTCTCCGTTTTCCTCCCACATTCCTCCTCACAGTCCCCTAATCTGGACGTCATTGAAAATCTGTGGCGAGATGTGGATGCGAGACGACCCCGGAATCTCACAAAACTGGAGGAATTCTCCAAGGAAGAACGGAGGAAAATCCCTCAAACAAATGAAAAATACAAAGGAAATGTGTTATCTGTAACTTCAGACCTTTACCTTTAAGAGATCATTTAATCTTCTATTTGCCAAACTGTTCACAATAACTGAATTATTATTGAAGTTTTTATAATACAATACAAAACAATAACATTAATACTAATAGAAGGGAGGAAGGAGGAGAGGATTAGGAAAGGGACGAACTGGAAAGTACAAGGGAAAACTAACGACTAAGCTCCTACTGGTAAATATTCACTCTATAAGGCTATGTGCGCACATTGTGGATTTGCCTGGGGAAATTTTCTGCTCGGATCTCTTGGCAGAAAATGCAGTTGAAATTCTGCGCGGTTTTGATGCGGTTTTTTAAGCTAAATAAAGATTATATTCTTTAAAAAAAAAAAAAAAAAATTGTGATGTCATTCCCTTGTTCAACCCCTTCTTTTTCATTCTCCATTGAAGACCATAATATCATCACATGCCATGTTCAAATATGTTTACACACACAAAACAAATATACGGTAAGCGAAAATATATATATATATATAATATAATATATATATATATATATATATATTATATAAAACTTCCTTCTCTCCCCACTGGGGTCGGTCTTTGTTGTCCCTCCTCATTCTCGGGTCCTCTGGGAGTTTGAGGTTCTGCGCAGGATCTTGGCTGTTTCCAGCATTGCCCTTTTCTGGACAGAGCTCAGATGTTGCTCCTGGGATCTGTTGTATCCGTTCTTCCATCTTAGGGATCACTGCTCCCGGTGCTCCTATCACCACTGGAATCACTGTGGCCTTCACCTTCCACATCTTCTCCAGTTCTCCTCTGAGGCCCTGGTGTTTCTCCTGCTTGCATTTTGCATCCTGCCACTATGTGTTGGACGGTTTCTGAGGTTTCTTTGCATAGTCTGCACCTTGGGTCTTGTCTTGTGTGGGGGTATTCCGGCTTCTATGGATCTGGTACTTAGTGCTTGTTCTTGTGCCGCTATGATTAGTGCCTTGGTGCTGTCTGAGTCCAGCTTTCTCCAGCCATTGGTAGATTTCTCCACGTCAGCCACCTCCATTATCTGTCGATGGTACATCCCATGCAGCGGCTCGTCTTGCCATGGTGCTTCATGTTCCTGTTCTTCCTTCCAGATCTGTTGTTGCTGCCTTAGGGCCTGTGCACACGTTGCGGATTTGCCTGCGGTTCCGCAGCGGTTTTTGCCCTGCGGTTGCGCTGCAGTTCCGCAGGCAGGGCACTGTGTAATGTAAATGTATGGGAAAAAAAAAGCTGTTCACATGATGCGGAATTTTCCGCGCGGATTTTGCGCAGCATGTCAATTCTTTGTGCGGATTCCGCTGTGGTTTTGCACCTATTCCATTATAGGTGTAAAACCGCAGGGAAAATCCGCACAAAAACCGCATCAAAAACGCGTCAAAACTGCACCTGTGTTTTCTGCCAAGAGGTGCGGATTCTGTGCGGAAAAATCCGCAGGCAAATCCGCAACGTGTGCACAGGCCCTTAGGCTTTCTCTCAGCATCTTTTGGCGCCATTCTTCTGATATATCCTGGAAACTCCTTGTCTCATCCGTGATGGTGGCTTGGATTCTTATCAAGCCTCGACCGCCCTCCTTTCTGTTGGTATATAATCTTTTGGTGCTAGATTTGGGGTGGAGGCCTCCATGCATTGTGAGGAGCTTTCGTTTCTTCACATCTGCAGCTTCCATCTCTTCTTTTGGCCAGCCACTATGCCAGCAGGGTATCTGATAACTGGCAGGGCATATGTATTGATGGCACGGATTTTATTCTTCCCGTTGAGCTGGCTCTTCAGGACCTGTCTCACCCTTTGATGGTATTTGGATGTTGCTGCTTTCCTTGCCTCCTCATCATAGTGACCGTACCCAGGGCCGGCTCCAGGTTTTTATGGGCCCCAGGCGAAAGAGTCTCAGTGGCCCCCTTAACACAGACCACAATTCATGATGCTCCGATACGGCAGAGAAATATAGGTATAGTATAATGCCAAACACTTCACTTCTTCCATTACATGAGTGATATCTATTGTAAATTCTACAATAGCTCAGAAACCGCCAAATCCTCACAGCGCACAGTACAGACTGGACAGTACAGTCCTCCATACAGTATTATGGGCCAAATATAATGCTCCATAAAGAATATTTGTCCCCAAATAATGCTCCATACAGGATACTGGTCCCCATATAATGCTCCATACAGAATATGGAGCTCTCCTCTGCACTGCGCTGCGTTCTGCACTGTTAAGGCTCAGGAGAGGCCGTATCACCTCCCCATCACCTCCATCATGGCCTTCTCCCATCACCTCCATCATGGCCTTCTCCACATCACCTCCATCACTGCCTTCTCCCATCACCCCATCATTGCCTTCTCCCCATCACCTCCATCATGGCCTTCTCCCATCACCTCCATCATGGCCTTCTCCCCATCAACCCATCATGGCCTTCTCCCATCACCTCCATCATGGCCTTCTCCCCATCACTCCATCATGGCCTTCTCCACATCACCTCCATCACTGGGCCTTCTCCCCATCACCCCCATCATTGCCTTCTCCCCATCACCTCCATCATGGCCTTCTCCCCATCACCTCCATCATGGCCTTCTCCCCATCACCCATCATGGCCTTCTCCCCATCACCTCCATCATGGCCTTCTCCCCATCACCCATCATGGCCTTCTCCCCATCACCTACATCAATGCCTTCAAGTTCTCCCCATCACCTCCATCACTGCCTTCTCCCATCACCCCCATCATTGCCTTCTCCCATCACCTCCATCATGGCCTTCTCCCCATCACCTCCATCATGGCCTTCTCCCCATCACCTCCATCATGGCCTTCTCCCCATCAACCATCATGGCCTTCTCCCCATCACCTCCATCATGGCCTTCTCCCCATCACCCCATCATGGCCTTCTCCCCATACCTACATCAATGCCTTCAAGTTCTCCCATCACCTCCATCAATGCTTCTCCCATCATTGCCTCTGCTCCACCAACACACACACAGCAACATTCACCTGTCTGCGCGCGCACACACACACTCACCTGTCCGGTCCCTGCAGATGGAGCTGTTATGATTTGGTAGCTGAGGAGTGCAGGTAAAAAAGGCAATACACCAGAGCAGTTGGAATCTATGAGATTGCAGTACCCTGACTAACCACCACAACTAGAGGCAGCCGTGAGCGTTCCTACGTTGGTCCTAGACGCCTCGTCACAGCCTGAGAAACTAACTACACCTAAAGATAGATATAGGAAAGCTATCTGCCCCGGAGCAGATCCCCAAAGAACATAGAAAGCCCCCAAACATGTAATGGCGGTTAGACAAGAAGAAATACTGACACAGACAGAAAATAGTATGAGCAAACGTTGGGGCCCAAACTAACTAAATAGAAAAGGATAGGAAGGGCACTTACTGCAATCCCAAAAAACCCTGAAAAGCACCAACTTTACTAATTTCAAAATCACCTGAGATCACACGACCTCTACCACCTAAATTAGTTCTCTGGTGTAACAAAATCAAAACAGCAGCCACTGAAAAAACTGGAAAAAGCAAAAGTACAAACATCAGTGGCTGAACTAAACTGAGAGGGCAAAAGCCCCCGAGGGGACCCTGAAGGCCCCCACAGAAGTGCAGGACAAAATGCAAAAATAAAGCACAAAAGCAAAAAGAAGAAAAATGTCTTATCTGTTAGCAGGAGATGCAGACACGACACAGCAGGCTACAAGGGAAACAGGAATGAAGGATTGAGACCAGAACAATTGATCACCGGCAACCCTGATGGGAAGGTGACTCCCTTATATAAGACCAGTCAGTAACACCTGATTCCAAATCCTCACAATCTTCACTGGACAGTCCAGTACCGCTTGTAACCACCAGAGGGAGCCTCTGCTTAGAACTCATCTCAAGTCCATTCACAACAGTACCCCCCCTTGAGGAGGGGTCACCGAACCCTCACTTGAGCAACCAGGTCGGTCAGGATGAGTTCTATGATACGCACGGATGAGTCTCCTAGCATGGATGTCCGAAGCAAACCAGGGTGGATAAAAATCAATGATTTTTTTTAAAAAAATCAAAAAAATCTGACTTTTTTGATTTAAATCGGATTTTTTTGATTTAAATCGGATTTTTTTTCAATAAACTGCTTTTTGAGGAAAATATTTTACCATCCAAAGGTTCTTCCATCATGAGATAAAGCTGAGTTGTTTAACTCAGTAGAATAAAGGCTGTATATGTGTAACATTCACAATGCCATGCTCTTCCAGAGGTTTCTGTAGGATTAGTGGGCAGTTTCTCTCCTATATTATCACATTGATGATGAAGATGACGACGAGTGAGCTACAGAGGACAGCAGGGACAGTAGTATTTAAGTTTTTCATGTGTCGGCTGGGCTGACAGTCTAAGTTTCTTAAAATATATATATATATTTTGTTTAGCCAAATTAGTTAACAAACATGGATGTTTGTTTAAGCAAATAACTTATGCTGTAATGTTGTTATTATTTCAGTTGAATAAATCTATTTAAATTCTTATTAAGGTCAGGATTATTTTTCTCCTTCCTAAGTACAATAGAACAGTGGTGTCCAAATATGAATGATTAACCCATTAAACTGGGGAGAAAAAAGTAATATAAAAAGTGATTCTAAAAATCTTCATCTACTTGCATGTTAAAGTAGCAAGAACTACTGCCGGTGATCGAGAAATAAAATCTGAAAAATAATTTTAAAATGTTTGGTATTTCCACTTTTAAGCACTAGGCAGAGCAGCTGCTGAAATATAAACTGCTAGCTCGTATTGCGACAGTAGTAAATGCAGGCGGGGTCTGATCACGTGTGACTTCTCTCCTCCGTTACTAGGTTTTGTAATAACAGAGGATGTAGTTTAGGCTCACAGAGCGAGCCATTGCGGAGCCATTTTGTTGGGGACTGCCAGTGATACTGACAAGTAGGCTGTCACTGAGGACGACCGGCAGCATCTATTCTGTTAGTTCATGCTGCTCGCTGTATTATAAACTGAGCACAGATACGTGGAGAGTATCACACACTGGGATTATTCACAGCACATGACACACTGCATGTATCTAGATACAGGGCTGAGTGTAGTGTATCGCATTATGGGATTAGATACACCGGTCTGGGGCATATCGCGCATGATGAAATTAGATACACCGGTCTGGGGCGTATCACACATGATGAAATTAGATATACCGGTCTGGTAGAAACTTTGATTTAAATCAAGCCTTACTGACTAGTGATTTAAATCGTGATTTAAATCAGTTTGATTTAAATCAAATCCACCCTGAAGCAAACACCCAAGAATTGTCTTCCTGACCATAACCTCTCCACTTAACCAAATATTGGAATTTCCGTCTAGAAAAACGAGAATTCAAAATTTTCTCAACCTCAAACTCCATATTACCCTCAACCAGAACAGGGTCAGGAGGCAAAGCAGCAGGAACCACTGGCTCAACAAACCTCTTCAACAAGGACTTGTGGAACACGTTATGGATCTTAAATGTCCCTGGAAGAAGCAAACGAAAAGAAACAGGATTAAGAATCTCCATGATCTTATAAGGTCCAATGAACCTAGGCTTAAATTTAGGAAATGCCACTCTCATAGGAATATTTTTTGAGGACAACCAGACCAAGTCCCCCACTTTAAACCGAGGACCATCAGTCCTATGCCGGTTAGCAAACCGCTGGGCCCTCTCCTGAGAGAGGGACAACCTCTGCACTACCTGGTCCCAAATCTGTTGCATACACTCCACAACAGAGTCAACACCTGGACAGACAGAAGCCTCAGTCTGTCCTGAAGAAAATCGAGGGTGAAACCCAGAATTGCAGAAAAATGGAGACATCAAAGTGGCAGAGCTAGCCCTATTATTAAGAGCAAACTCAGCCAAAGGCAAAAAAGAGACCCAGTCATCCTGATCAGCAGACACAAAGCATCTTAGATAAGTCTCCAATGTCTGATTTGTTCTCTCAGTTTGACCATTGGTCTGAGGATGAAACGCAGAGGAGAAAGACAATTGAACACCCAGTTTGGAACAAAAGGTCCTCCAAAATCTGGAAACAAACTGGACTCCTCTGTCAGACACAATGTTCTCAGGAATGCCGTGTGTTGTGAATGGGTTTGAGATGAGTTCTGAGCAGAGGCTCCCTCTGGTGGTTACAAGCGGTACTAGTGAGGATTGGGAATCAGGTGTTACTGATTGGTCTTATTTAAGGGAATCATTTTCCCATCAGGGTTGCCGGTGATCAATTGTTCTGGTCTGAATCCTTCTTTCCAGTTTTCCTTGTAGCCTGCTGTTTCGTGTCTGCATCTCCTGCTATCAGATAAGACAATTTCTTATTTTGTGTTTTTGCTATATTTTTGCATTTTGTCTTGCACTTCTGTGGGGCCTTCAGGGTCCCCTCCGGGGGCTTTTGCCCTCTCAGTTTAGTCCAGCCACTGTGTTTTGTACTTTTGCTTTTTGCAGTTTTTTCAGTGGCTGCTGTTTTTGTTACACCAGAGAACTAATTTAGGTGGAAGAGGTCGTGTGATCTCAGTTGATTTTGAAATTAGTAGAGTTGGTGCTTTTCAGGGTTTTCTGAGATTGCAGTAAGTACCCTTCCTATCCTTTTCTATTTAGATAGTTTGGGCCCCAGCGTTTGCTCATACTATTTTCTTTCTGTGTCAGTATTTCCTCTTGTCTAACCGCCATTACATGTTTGGGGGCTTTCTATTATCTTTGGGGTTCTGCTCCGGGGCAGATAGCTTTCCTATTTCTATCTTTAGGTGTAGTTAGTTTCTCAGGCTGTGACGAGGCGTCTAGGACCATCGTAGGAACGCTCCACGGCTGCCTCTAGTTGCGGTGGTTAGTCAGGGTACTGCAATCTCATAGATTCCAACTGCTCTGGTGTATTTCCTTTTTTACCTGCACTCCTCAGCTACCGTAACATAACAGCCGTGTAAACGAACCACGTGCTGAAGGAACAAAGGTACTAATTCAGAGGAGGAAGGCAACTTAGGTAATGGCACAAGATGTATCATCTTGGAAAACCTATCACAAATCACCCAGATGACGGTCATTCTCTGAGAAACAGGGAGGTCGGAAATGAAATCCATAGAGATATGGGTCCATGGTCTCTTGGGCACAGGCAATGGCATCAACAAACCACTAGAGCGGGAGCAAGGCTTGGAGCGAGAGCAAGTCCCGCAGGACTGCACAAATTCCCTGACATCACGAGACAAGGTAGGCCACCAAAAGGACCGACTAACCAAGTCTCTGGTACCAAAAATTCCGGGATGACCGGCCAACGCGGAACAATGAATCTCAGACATCACACTCTTTTTCCACTGGTCCGGGACAAACAATTTCCCAACAGGGCAGCGCTCGGGCCTTTCCTCCTGACACCCCTCCAGAGCCAGTCTCAAATTGGGCGAGATGGCGGAAAGAACTACACCTTCTTTCAAAATAACAGAAGGATCAGATACCTCAGGAGAGTCCGCAAGGAAACTCCTCGAGAGGGCATCCGCCTTAAAATTCTTAGTGCCAGGAAGAAAGGAAACCACAAAATTAAAACGTGTGAAAAACAAGGCCCACCTGGCCTGTCTAGGATTAAGTCGCTTGGCAGATTCCAAATAAACCAGATTCTTATGGTCCGTAAGGACCACCACCTGATGTTTGGCTCCCTCCAGCCAATGTCTCCACTCTTCAAAAGCCCACTTCATGGCCAATAACTCCCGATTACCCACGTCATAATTACGTTCAGTAGGAGAAAATTTTCGAGAGAAAAAGGCACAAGGGTTACTTTTAGAGGTCTCTGGATCTCTTTGGGACAAAACGGCACCTGCCCCAATTTCAGAGGCATCAACCTCCACCTGAAATGGCAGAGAAACATCAGGCTGCCGTAGAACAGGAGCAGAAGTGAATCTCTGCTTAAGTTCCTGAAATGCAGAGACTGCCTCAGAAGGCCAATTCACCACATCAGAACCCTTTTTGGTCAAATCAGTTAATGGTTTAACAATAACCGAGAAATTACCAATGAATTTACGATAAAAATTGGCAAAACCCAAAAATCTTTGAAGAGCCTTTAATGAAGTAGGTTGGACCCAATCACAGATGGCCTGAACCTTGACTGGGTCCATTTCAATAACAGATGGGGACAAAATAAATCCCAAAAATGAGATCTTCTGTACGCCAAAAAGACACTTTGATCCCTTCACATACAGAGCATTCTCTCTCAAAATCTGGAATACAGTTCGAACATGTTTCACATGAGAGTCCCAGTCATTAGAAAAAATCAAGATATCATCCAAATAAACAATCAGAAATTTATCCACAAAATCCCTGAAAATGTCATTCATGAAGGACTGGAAGACAGAAGGAGAATTAGTGAGCCCAAAGGGCATCACAAGGTACTCAAAATGTCCCTCAGGGGTGTTAAATGCCGTCTTCCATTCATCCCCGTGCTTAATGCGAATAAGGTTATACGCCCCCCTGAGGTCAAGCTTGGTAAACCAAGTAGCGTTTTTCACCCTGGAAAACAGGTCAGAAATCAAGGGTAACGGGTATTGATATTTCACAGTAATATTGTTCAAAAGACGATAATCAATACACGGCCTTAATGAACCATCCTTTTTGGCCACAAAGAAAAAAACGGCACCTAAGGGTGAAGAGGATGGTCTGATATGACCTTTCTCCAAAGACTCCTTGATATAAGACCGCATAGCGTCATGTTCAGGTACAGACAAGTTAAAAAGGCGACCTTTAGGGAATTTACTACCAGGCACTAATTCAATAGCGCAGTCATAGCTCCTATGGGGAGGCAAGGATGCAGATTTACTTTCGCTAAACACATCAGAAAAATCAATCCAAAAGTCAGGAACATCCTGAGCCTGGGGGGAGGCGAAAAAACAGGAGTGTTGGTATTAACACATTGGCAGCCCCAACTGGTTACAGACACAGATTTCCAATCCAAAACAGGATTATGAGACTGTAACCAAGGGAAACCCAGCACGATAATGTCATGCAGATTATACAGAACCAAAAAATTTGCAGCTCTCCTGATGATCAGGTTCAACTCTCATTATCACCTGAGTAGAGAACTGAGGTTTATTCTCAGCCAAAGGGGTAGAATCGATCCCCAGTAGGGGAATAGACTTCTGTAGGGGTATCAAGGGAAACCCACAACGTTTAGCGAAATCAAAATCCATCAGGTTAATAGCTGCTCCCGAATCAACGAAAGCCTGAGCAGAAAATGAGGACAGAGAGCATATCAGAGTAACAGTTAATAAAAACTTAGTCTGAACACTACCCAAGACAACTGAGCGTGCAAAACGTCTTCCCCGCTTAGGGCAGACTGAAATAGCATGAGAGGCATCACCACAGTAGAAACATAACCCATTGCGCTTTCGAAACTCATGACGCTGTGCCCCAGAAACCACTCTATCACACTGCATGGGTTCAGAAGCAGGTTCACAAGGCAACACTATTCCACGCATACTTCTCCGCTCACGCAAACGTCTGTCAATTTGAATCGCTAATGACATAGAATCATTGAGACCAGAGGGGACAGGGAATCCCACCATAACATCCTTTACATTATCTGACAGACCCTTCCGAAAAAGGGCTGCCAAAGCGTCGTCATTCCATTTGGTCAGGACTGCCCACCTACGAAATCTCTGACAGTATAACTCAGTGTCATCAAGCCCCTGATTTAATGCCAACAAGGCTTTTTCAGCTTGATCAGTGACATTAGGCTCATCGTACAATAACCCCAAGGCCTGAAAAAATGTATCAACATCACTCAAAACAGGATCCCCAGGTGTCAGGGAAAAAGCCCAATACTGAGGATCGCCGCGCAGGAGAGAGATGATAATTTTAACCTGCTGCGCTGCGTTCCCTGAGGACTTAGATTTTAAGGCAAAAAACAATTTACAATTATTTTTGAAATTCAGAAACTTGGATCGATCCCCCAAAAACAAATCTGGCATGGTAATCCTAGGTTCCACAACAGGCAACCTAGCAAGATAGGTAGCAATACTCTGAACCTCAGTGGCAAGCTGATCCACACGGCCAGACAACTGTGCAAACTCCATTGAGAGAAAAAATCCTCCCCAGCACCCAGAGATACAGAGGGAAAAAAAAAAAAATGCAACAAACAGAAAAATATCTCTGACAACTCTGACAACCTTTTTTTTTTTTTTTTCAAAATATTTTTTCCCTTCTGTGAGTACCATATAAATTTCAGTTTTGGCCGGTGATACTGTTATGATTTGGTAGCTGAGGAGTGCAGGTAAAAAAGGCAATACACCAGAGCAGTTGGAATCTATGAGATTGCAGTACCCTGACTAACCACCACAACTAGAGGCAGCCGTGGAGCGTTCCTACGTTGGTCCTAGACGCCTCGTCACAGCCTGAGAAACTAACTATACCTAAAGATAGAAAGATGAAAGCTATCTGTCCCGGAGCAGATCCCCAAAGAACATAGAAAGCCCCCAAACATGTAATGGCGGTTAGACAAGAAGAAATACTGACACAGACAGAAAATAGTATGAGCAAACGTTGGGGCCCAAACTATCTAAATAGAAAAGGATAGGAAGGGCACTTACTGCAATCCCAAAAAACCCTGAAAAGCACCAACTTTACTAATTTCAAAAACACCTGAGATCACACGACCTCTACCACCTAAATTAGTTCTCTGGTGTAACAAAATCAAAACAGCAGCCACTGAAAAAACTGGAAAAAGCAAATGTACAAACATCAGTGGCTGAACAAAACTGAGAGGGCAAAAGCCCCCGGGGGGACCCTGAAGGCCCCCACAGAAGTGCAGGACAAAATGCAAAAATAAAGCACAAAAGCAAAAAGAAGAAAAATGTCTTATCTGTTAGCAGGAGATGCAGACACGACACAGCAGGCTACAAAGGAATCAGGAATCAAGGATTGAGACCAGAACAATTGATCACCGGCAACCCTGATGGGAAGGTGACTCCCTTATATAAGACCAGTCAGTAACACCTGATTCCCAATCCTCACAATCTTCACTGGACAGTCCAGTACCGCTTGTAACCACCAGAGGGAGCCTCTGCTCAGAACTCATCTCAAGTCCATTCACAACAGGGAGCCTGGAGCTGCGGATTGCGGAGGCACGGGGAGAGGTGAGTATTGTGCCGGGCTGGCTGCCGGGGCCCTGAGCAAGCGGGGGAAGGTGCACAGTGGCGGTGCTGGCACCGCTCTCCTCTGCTGACGGGCGCCGGGGTGCCCGACGGCGAGTGGGCCCCCCGCCTGCTCAGGGCCCCAGCACTTGCCCGGGTACGCCGGGTGCTGACGCCGGCCCTGACCGTACCCCTGTGGGATGCCAAGGTGCTTGTAGCATGTTTGTACATCTGCTCCGTGCCCTGCCAGTAATTCCACTCCATCGGTCTTGACTACCTTGCCTCTCTTTATTACCAGCTGGCCGCACTTCTCCAGTCTGAGGACATCACGATGTCTTCACTGTAGATCCTTGTCAGGTGGATCAGTGAATCGATGTCTCGTTCGTTTTTCACATACAGCTTGATATCATCCATGTAGAGGCTGATGGGGCTTCCACTCTTGATCTTGTATCCATAGCCAGACTCTGTAATTATCTGACTGAGGGGGTTCAGACCTATGCAGAGCAGCAATGGGTACAGTGCGTCACCTTGGTATATGCCACATTTGATGGTCACTTGTGCTAGTTGTCTTGCGTTGACTTCTAATGTTGTTCTCCATAGCCCTATTGAGTTTCTGAGGAAGGTTCTTAATTCCTGACATTGTAGAGAGCCCAGCATTCACAGACCCATGTGTGTGGCATGGAGTCATAGGCTTTCCTGTAGTCAGTCCAGGCTGGGCTGAGGTTGTCTGAACCTCGAGTCTTGGAACGACTGCTCTATCTACTAGGAGCTGGTGCTTGGAGCCTCTGGTGTCGGTCCCGATGCCTTTCTGAGCTGGATTCATATACTGGTTCATATGGTTTTGTAGCTATGTGGCTGTGATGCCTGACAGGAGTCTCCATGTTGTTGTAAGGCAGGTTATTGGGCGGTAGTTGGATGGAACTGTTCCTTTGTGAGGATCCATCATGATCAGCACTGTTCTACCTTGTGTTAGCCAGGCTGGGTGGTGGCCTGCTTCTAGCAGTTGGTTCATCAGCTTTGCCCACGCGTTCATGTACCGCTGTGAATTTCTTCAGCCAGTAGGTGTGGATCATGTCTGGACCAGGTGCTGTCCAGCTCTTCATGTTCTTGACCCGCTGTTGGATGTCTGCTTCTGAAATGGTGACTGGTTCTTGCTCTAGGTGGTTGCTGTGTTTCATTCTCAGATCTTGCAGCCACATTGCACTGGTGTTGTGTGTTTTTTCCTTCTAAATATATATAGATACCAACCCCAAGGTTTAGTATTAACAGGTGTCAGCCAGATACCCTCATTAAAAAACGGTACATAAAGAGACTGACACACACAATCTGCGTGAAATGCAATATCTGTTTATTTTTCAAAATATTTAAAAAAAAATTGCGTGGGCTCCGGCGTAATTTTCATAAACAGCAGAGGGAAAGCCGACGGCTTATGGCTGATGATAATATTCTGGGAAGGAGCCAATAGCCGTAAAGATTCCCAGGCTATTAATATCAGCTGCCAGATGTTTGCTTAGCCTTTACTGGCTAGTGTACAGGGGAACCCCGGAAAAAAGTTGAACCAACAAAGGCTAGACAGACAGCTGCTGGCTAATATTAGTAGCCTGGGAAGGGGCCATGGATATTGGCACCCCCCTGGCTAAAAACATCAGCTCTCAGCCGTCCCAGAAATGGCGCATCTTATAGATGCACCAATTCTGGCACTTAGCCTTGCTCTTCCCTCTTGCCCTGTATCAGTGGCGAGTGGGTAATATGTGTGGGGTTGATGTCACCTTTGGTATTGTCCGGTGACATCAAGCTGACAGCTTAGTAATGGAGAGGCGCATATAAGACACCTATCCATTACTAATCCTTTAGTTACATTGTAAATAAAGACACTGCCAGAATAAAGCCCTTTATTTGAAATAACCACACAGACTCCTTTAATAATCTTAATTAACCATATTTACTGAATGCCTAATCCCCGACTCCCTCGTCTCCTGCAACAAAATTAAAATAATAAACCAAGATATAATACTCCCTGTCCGACGTAGTCCACTTACTGAGTGTCCCAGGACGATCTCACCTGTAGAACAGTCACATCGGGAGATGTGACCGCCAGGGCTGGCGTCAGCACCCAGCACACCTGGGCAAGTGCCAGGGCCCTGAGCAGGCAGAGGGGCCCACTCACCATCTTGAACACCGGCGCAATAGGGGAGCCTGGTGCCAGCTCCGCGAGTGGGCCCCACACTTACTTAGGGCCCCAATACTAGCGATACTTTCTTCTCCCCATTCATGCACTGCGGCGTCTTCCGAGTCTTCTTACTCTGTGATGTTTAGGGCAGAGAGCGCGATGAGGTCACTATAGTGCGCTCTCGGGTTGAACAGTGCAAAGAGCCAGAAGACGGCGACACTGAGGAGTCTGAGGCAGAGCAGCGGCCTTTGAGGAGAGGTGAGTATTTAATTTTTTTTTATGTTTGGAGGCCATCATATACTTGAGCATTATATAAGGGGCCCATTATATATGGGATATTATATGGGGCCCATGATACACTGGAGCATCATATATGGGGCCCATTATATATGGAGCATTATATGGGGCACATCATACACTGGAGCATCATATATGGGGCCTATCATATACTGGAGCATTATATGCGGCCCCATATAATATGTGGAGCATCATGTGGGACCCATTATATATGGAGCATTATATGAAGCCCACTATATATGGAGAATTACATGGGGCCCATTCAGTTTGGAGCAATATTTGGGGCCCATCATATACCGGAAGATTATATGGGGTCAATTATATATGGAGAATTATATGGGGCCCATCATATATGGGAACATATGTAGGGCTCATTATACTGTTTGTAGCATTATATGGGACTCATACTGTATGGAGCAATATATGGGGCCTATTACATACTGTATGGAGCAATATATAGGGCCTATTATATACTGTATGGGGTAATATATGGGACTCATTATTCTTTATGGAGCATTATATGCTGCTTATTATACTGTATGGCGTAATATATGGGGCTCATTATGCTGTATGGAGCATTACCTGGGGTCCGTTATACTTTATGGCGCAATATCTGGGGCTCATTATACTGTATGGAGCATTATATGGGTTCCATTATACTGTATGGAGCAATATCTGTGGCTCATTATTCTGTATGGAGAACTATGTGGTGCCCATAATACTGTATGGAGCAATATATGGGGCTCATTATTCTGTATGGAGAACTATGTGGTGCCCATAATACTGTATGGAGGAATATATGGGGCTCATTATTCTGTATGGAGAAATATGTGGTGCCCATAATACTGTATGGAGAAATATATGGGGCTCATTATTCTGTATGGAGAACTATGTGGTGGCCATAATACTGTATGGAGGAATATACTGTCCGGTTTCTGAGCTATTGTAGAATTTATAATAGATATTACTCATGTAATGTAAGAAGTGAAGTATTTGTCATTGTACTATACCTACACTGTGTTCCAAATTATTATGCAAATAATATTTTCTCAGATTTTCCCAAATTACCTATATGAATTGCAGTCATTGTAATTTTCTAGTCAAGTAACTATTAGAGAACAATTGAAAGGTTTTTGTATAAACTGCCTATGATAACAGTATATTTTTTAAAAAATAAAACACTCAAACTGCACTCACAATGCATGTTCCAAATTATTATGCACAGCAGAGTTTTCAACCTTTTCATTTTAATAAAGAACAATAAAATGGTCATTTGTGAAATTATCAGCATTAGCAGGTTCTTACAAACTGAAATCAAACAGTTTTCAACTCAAAACTTTATTCTAGGTGATGTTACATTTGCACATAGGACCCCTTGTTGGAAAGGAGCTTCTGAACTCTCTCCTCCATTGAATTTGTCAGGTTTTGGATGGTTTCTGCTTCAGTTGTTTTGCATGAGGACAGAATACCCTCCCAGACTGCTGCTTAGATGTGAACTGCCTCCCGCCATCATAGACACTACTTTTGATGATGCTCCAGGGGTTCTCAATGGGGTTGAGGTCAGGGAAGCATGGGGGCCACACCATAAGTTTGTCCCTGTGAAGAACTAAGCCGACCGCCACCAGGTAGCCTGGGTATCACAGCTTCTGATCCCACCGCCGCTACCAAATGTGAAGGCCGATCCCCTTTCCTCCCACGTCACCAATGAGATGTAACTCCACAGGTACAGCTCTCCGGCGCTCCCTTTGTCTCTCAGGTCAGTAAGGGAACTGCACCTAGAGCAAATGGCCGCCGGGGAGGGTGTCCTGTTACCCACTGGGTATTCTAAGATTCGTGATCAGAGTAAAAGCATCAGCCCAAGATTAATTTTATGGTTTAATCGCCTTAAGGGCGCACTAGATAATTACAGAAATATACAGTAAAGCTATACAACGTAATTACAATGGAATTGCAGTCAGAGAAAAAATACAACGATAATGTACAAGGCTTAAAGGTATAAGCTATAGATCAATATTACCGGGTAGTATGGTCATGGGGAGGCGGGAGCTCTGCCATCCCCAGGTAAGTCTTCAGTTGCTGGACAGTCCCCACAGCATGTGCTGCTGCTCCATTTGGCAAGCAAATCAAATCTGGTCTTGTGCTTCTTGTTGCTGTGAGAAAAATGGAATGCCCCAGCCTGTTCATGGCTGCAGTTCTTTAAACTGCTAGGTCCTTCCCCTTTGCTTTGAAGCACGCATATTAACTGGCCTGCAATTCATATGGAGCAGGAAACACTGGCCTGAGTCCGAGCCATTCAACATACCAATGACCATCCCATTCAGACACTGGCCTAAACCAATTAACATGTTAAAGCCCTATTGATTCATAGTGGACATCAAAACTGGTCGTACTGAATATGCTAATAGGCCCTGTGTAGTAAGCAGTCTGTGGCTCTGTGAACTGACAAAATGGAGGCTGGTACAGGCCCTATCTAAGATGGTGGCGGTCCCGACCTCACACCTCCCTGCTTTTGAGGGCGCTAGGGGGTATCACATTCCTGTGTTCCCCCGTGCGCCCTACCGCACCCTCTCCTTGCCGGGACAACCCATCAGCGTTACCATGGTCCCTGCCTCTTTTGTGGCGAATGGAGAAGTGGTACTGTTGGAGAGCGAGGCTCCAGCGTAGCAACCTCCCATTCGTCCCAGAGACCGTGTGTAACCAGCTGAGGGGGTTGTGGTCTGTTTCCACGGTGAATTGGCGTCCGTACAAGTATGGCTGCAGACGCTGCAGGGCCCACACAATTGCCAGACATTCCTTCTCCATCGTGGAATAGGCCACTTCCCTCGGCAGGAGCTTCCTGCTCAGGTACAAGATGGGGTGTTCATGGCCCGTAGTGTCAACCTGGCTGAGCACAGCACCGAGGCCGAAGTCGCTGGCGTTGGTCTGCACTAAGAATGGCCGCATGAAGTCGGCTGCCTGTAGTACAGGAGAACTAGAAAGGGCGGTTTTGAGCGCCTGGAAAGCTGTCTCGCAGGCGACTGTCCAGTCGACTGCGACGGGCAGCCTTTTCTTGGTGAGGTCCGTCAGGGGCTTGGTCAAGGGCACTATAGTGTGGAACAAACCTCCTATAGTACCCAGCAGTACCCAAGAAGGACATCACCTGCTTCTTGGTCCTGGGGGTGGGCCAGGATGCGATGGCATCCACCTTCCCGGGCTCTGGCTTCAGAGCTCCCCCACCTACCCGGTGTCCCAGGTAGTGGACCTCACTCATATCCAGCTGGCATTTTTCCGGCTTAATGGTCAAGCCTGCTCGCTGGATCCGCCCGAGCACCTACGCCAGGTGCTCTAGGTGATCCTCCCAGGTGGGACTGAAGATGGCAAGTGTCATCCGTGTACGCGGTCGCATACCCTTCCAGTCCCTCGAGCAGCGTGTTGACCATCCGCTGAAAAGTGGCAGGGGCATTCTTCATGCCGAAGGGCATCATCGTGGACTCGTACAGTCCGAATGGGGTGATAAAGGCAGAGCGTTCCCGTGCCCTAGGGGTCAGGGAATCTGCCAATACCCCCTGCTCAGAGCCATGATGGTCAGGTACTTGGCCCCGGCCAGCTGGTCGAGCAGGTCATCGATGCGCGGCATTGGGTACGCATCGGTGACCGACACAGCGTTGAGCCCCCTGTAGTCCACGCAGAACCGCGTAGTTCGGTCCTTTTTAGGAACGAGGACTACAGGCGAAGCCCACGCGCTGTTGGATGCTTGGATCACCCCCAGCCTCAGCATCTCGTCTATCTCTTGGTGCATCTGCTGCTGCACCTCAAGAGAGACCCGATATGCTGAACGCCGGATTGGGGGGTGGTTGCCAGTGTCCACGTCATGGACTGCTGCCTCAGTCCTTCCGGGTAGGCTGCTGAACAGCTCCCGAAAGGGGTGCAGGGTGGCCCCCAGCTGGGAACGTTGGTCCTCCGAGAGCTGGTGGCCAACCCCCACATCCTCGATGGATCCACCCGCCTTGGCTTGGGTGAGCAAATCGAGGAGGGTTTCTGCCTCTCCTTCCTCTGGAAGGTTGCACACTGGGTGAGCATAAGCCTCCCGCTCATGATGGGCCTTCATCATGTTCACATGGAAGGCCTTCCTCCTTCCACGGGCGTGGTCCAGGGTGACCAGGTAGGTGACGGCGTTGAGCTGCTCGTGCACGAGGTATGGACCCTCCCAGGCCGCCTGAAGCTTGTTTTGTGGTACGGGGACCAGTACCCACACCTTTTGACCCACCTGGTAGGTCCGCTCACAAGCATTCTGGTCGTACCATCGCTTCTGGTCAGCCTGAGCTTGGGCCATATTATCATGCACCAGCCGCGTCAAGGCCATCATTCGGTCCCGGAAGCGCACGACATACTCAATGACCGACACTCCAGGGGTGGCTAAATCCCCTTCCCATGCTTCCTTCACCAGAGCAAGGGGCCCCCGTACACGTCGCCCGTACAGGAGCTCAAAGGGGGAGAACCCCATTGAGGCCTGTGGGACCTCCCGATAAGCAAACAGCAGGTGTGGGAGATACCGCTCCCAGTCTCTCCCGTGGGAGTCGACCAACATCTTCAGCATCTGCTTTAAGGTGCCATTGAACCGCTCACACAAGCCATTGGTCTGTGGGTGATACGGGCTGGCCACCAGATGTTGCACCTGTACCTGCTTACAGAGAGACTCCATCAGCTGCGACATGAACTGGGTCCCTCGGTCGGTGAGCATTTCCTTGGGAAACCCCACTCTGGAGAAGATCTCCAGTAAGGCAGTGGCCACTTTGTCGGCCCGAATGGACGACAAAGCTACCGCCTCCGGGTACCGGGTGGCATAGTCCACTACCGTTAGTATGAAGCATTTCCCGGAGCGGCTGGGAGTGGACAGAGGTCCAATGAGATCCACAGCCACCCTCGAGAAAGGCTCTTCGATGATGGGCAGAGTTACCAGTGGGGCTTTGGGGCGCGGCCCCGCCTTCCCCACCCTCTGACAGGTGTCACACGAACGGCAGTAGGCTATCACCTCCTCATTCCAGGCCAGTAGAAATGCTGAGCTAGCCTGGCCCTGGTTTTAGTGATCCCTAGGTGTCCGGCATTGGAATCTCGTGTGCGATCCGCAACAATTCCGCCCTGAACGGATGGGGTACCACTAACTGTCGGTCCCTGGGCCACGCCTCCAGTGAACCCTGCTGGACCGTTACCCGGTACAGCCGTCCCTGGTCCCAGACCACTCGCTCGCGTCGGACTCCAGGGGAGGCTGTGCCGCCTGTTCCTTGAGAGTCTTCAGGCTAGGGTCAGCTTCCAACGCTGCCTGAAATCCCTGACTTGATGTGGCAAGAATTGATGAAACTGCCATGTCCTCTGTCAGTTCCCCAGGATCTGTCTCCTGGCTACTGTCTGACTTGGCAGCCACTTGGTCGGAGAGGGGGAAACCGTCAGACCTCCGCGAGGCTCCTTGGGCTTCAGCGCTCCCACTCCTGGTAACAGCGGCCACGACCGCTGAGACCACGGGTAGCG
The DNA here is from genome assembly GCA_033576555.1 of Oophaga sylvatica. Classification (NCBI taxonomy): domain Eukaryota; kingdom Metazoa; phylum Chordata; class Amphibia; order Anura; family Dendrobatidae; genus Oophaga; species Oophaga sylvatica. The sequence continues at coordinate 36,322 of JARQOD010001315.1, forward strand.
CCTGCTTTCCCTCGTCCCCTGACCAAGTCGCCGGGTCAGGCAGACTTCCCTGACTTCCTGACATCCCGGATGTGGGGAACTCCTGCCCTGGGGTCTTACCTGGTGGCTCCTCTCCCGGGACGCCCCCTCCCCCCATGGCCTGTTCCTCTTCCTGCAGGGGCCCTAGACTCAGCAGGCTGGGTTCACTTAGGGGCCCTACACTGCCCATAGCAGCCCCTCCCCCCACCTCTGAGCTCTCCCGTGCAGCCTCCTCACCTGCCCTCACTGTGAGCCCTGTGTTGTAGTGTCAGTGCATGGCTTACCATCAGGTTTCACTCCCTCCTCCACTGTTGGAGGCACATTCAATACATTAACATTAGCATTCACAGTAGAGTCATGACATTCTTGGGGAGCCGAACTTGGGGTTCAGTGGCCACATACTGGGACACTAGCCGCCCCAAATCAGTCCCAAGCAACACATTTGCAGGAATATTTGGCGTTACTCCCACCTCCCGCAACCCCCTCCCGGCGCCCCAGTCCAAATACACCTTGGCAACGGGCAGCGCCGGTTCAACGCCTCCAATTCCGGAGACGGAAAGGGTTTTCCCAGGTACCAAGTCTTGAGGGGACACCACCTCAGGGCGTACCAGGGTTCGTTCAGCGCCTGTGTCCCGCAGTCCCATGACCGCTGAGCGGCCGATGGTGACGGGTTGGTAATTGTCTAGGGACCTCCCACCACCCCCTCCCACACACAAAACAGTGGTCGGTTTCTGGGACAGGGATGGGGCCTTCTGGCGCTGGGGACACCAGCCTTAAAGTGTCCTGGCTGATTGCAATTATGACAACGTCTGGGTTCTGTTCCTGGCCTGGAGAGGGCAGCTGGGGGGTACACCCCTTGCACTCTGGGGGCTGGATATGGGGCTGGGGCAGGATTGGGCTTACCCCCTCTCCAGGTGCTGCTGGCAGGCTTCTTTGGCTCCGGCGCCCTGTTGTTGGCATACTCGTCTGCCAAGGCGGCTGTAGCAGAAGCCCCCTTTGGTTTCTGGTCAAGGAGGAACTGCTGGAGGTCCTCTGGGCAGTTCCACAAGAATTGCTCCACGACAAACAGTTCCTGGACCTCCTGGCGGGTAGTGAGCTCTAGACCCGAGGTCCAGTGCTCCGCAGCTCTCAGCAGGGCCCGCATGTGGTCGGTCCAGGTGTCCTTTGAACCCCGCTGCAGGCTCCTGAACTTCCTGCGGTACGACTCCGGGGTGAGGTTGTAGTGCTGGATCAGGGCCCGCTTGATGCTGTTGTAGTCCTGCTCCTCCCCGGTAGGTAAGTCCCCCAAAACTTCCAGGGACTTACCCCTCAAACGGGGGGTCAGGTACCTTGCCCACTGATCCAGGGACAGATGATGTTGGAGGCAGGTCCTCTCAAACACAAGCAGAAAGGAATCCAGGTCTCCATCCTTTTCAAGTAAGGGACTGTATATTTCTGTAATTATGTGCGCCCTTAAGGCGATTAAACCATAAAATTAATCTTGGGCTGATGCTTTTACTCTGATCATGAATCTTAGAATACCCAGTGGGTAACAGGACACCCTCCCCGGCGGCCATTTGCTCTAGGTGCAGTTCCCTTACTGACCTGAGAGACAAAGGGAGCGCCGGAGAGCTGTACCTGTGGAGTTACATCCCACCGCTGCCACCAATTGTGAAGAACTAAGCCGACCGCCACCAGGTAGCCTGGGTATCACAGCTTCTGATCCCACCGCCGCTACCAAATGTGAAGGCCGATCCCCTTTCCTCCCACGTCACCAATGGGATGTAACTCCACAGGTACAGCTCTCCGGCGCTCCCTTTGTCTCTCAGGTCAGTAAGGGAACTGCACCTAGAGCAAATGGCCGCCGGGGAGGGTGTCCTGTTACCCACTGGGTATTCTAAGATTCGTGATCAGAGTAAAAGCATCAGCCCAAGATTAATTTTATGGTTTAATCGCCTTAAGGGCGCACTAGATAATTACAGAAATATACAGTAAAGCTATACAACGTAATTACAATGGAATTGCAGTCAGAGAAAAAATACAACGATAATGTACAAGGCTTAAAGGTATAAGCTATAGATCAATATTACCGGGTAGTATGGTCATGGGAGGCGGGAGCTCTGCCATCCCAGGTAAGTCTTCAGTTGCTGGACAGTCCCCACAGCATGTGCTGCTGCTCCATTTGGCAAGGCAAATCAAATCTGGGTCTTGTGCTTCTTGTTGCTGTGAGAAAAATGGAATGCCCCAGCCTGTTCATGGCTGCAGTTCTTTAAACTGCTAGGTCCTTCCCCTTTGCTTTGAAGCACGCATATTAACTGGCCTGCAATTCATATGGAGCAGGAAACACTGGCCTGAGTCCGAGCCATTCAACATACCAATGACCATCCCATTCAGACACTGGCCTAAACTAATTAGTATGTTAAAGCCCTATTGATTCATAGTGGACATCAAAACTGGTCGTACTGAATATGCTAATAGGCCCTGTGTAGTAAGTAGTCTGTGGCTCTGTGAACTGACAAAATGGAGGCTGGTACAGGCCCTATCTAAGATGGTGGCGGTCCCGACCTCACAGTCCCCTTTTATGCCCATAGCAGCCAGAGATGCAGATGTGTTATGTGCAGCATGAGACGGTGCATTATCATGCATGCAAATGATCTTGCTGCGGAATGCACGTTCTTCTTCTTGAACCATGGCAGGAAGTGCTGCTGGAGAAACTCAACATACACTATGGAGTTCATCTTTACCCCTTAAGGGATCCTAAAGGGGCCGACAATCTCTCTCCCCATGATTCCAGCCCAAAACATTACTCCACCTCCTCCTTGTTGGCGCCGTAGCCGTGTTTGCATGGGGTGTCCATCAACCAGCCATCCTCCACTCCATCCATCTGGACCATCGAGCGTTGCACGGCACTCATCGGTGAACAAAACAGTTTTGAAGTCAGTCTTCATGTATTGTTTGGCCCACTGGAGACGTTTCTGAGACTCTATCGCCCAGGGCCCACGAAAGCCTGGAGCCGGCCCTGGTGACCGCTCTACCCGGCCGCCGGCGATACACTGACAGGAGGTGATCTCTTCCAGAGTGTATCACTGCGCTGCCGTGAAAGTTCACCAGAGTTCAACTCCGGTGCTCTCACAGCACTACCGCTATGTGAGAACTTTCCCACGCAGCGGTGCCGTAAGTGCCAGCACCGGAGCTGATCAGCTGATACACTGACAGGAGCTAATCGCTCCCGCAATGTATCACCGGAGGTCTGGTAGAGCGGTCACATCTCCCGATGTGTCTGTTCTACACGTGAGATCGCCGTCGGACACTCGGATTACCTGGACTACGGCGGACAGGGAGTATATGTTGGTTATTTCTAGGAGACGAGGGCGACGGGCATTTGGTGTGAGTGTAATGTATGTAGTACAGTTCATATAGCGTCTTGTGCTTGGGTGCGATGAAAACACAGGAGTCACAGGTTTGATATAGAAAAGTCCTGTATTACTTCATACAAGTTGGCAGAAATAGTCACACAGTTTGCAGACACAGAAACAGGAGACACAGCAGGCCAGAGTAATCCAAGCTCAGCAATCACTCTCCAATACAGATTCAGGATCTTCTTCTCTGTTACCGTAAGTCCATGCAAACGTGGGTCTTTCAAAGAGCAGGGTTCAGAGTCCACAAGTGCTTCAGAGTTCCTCAGTAGGAATAGCTGGAGTACAAGGTCCAAGGCTTACAGGAGTCAAGTCACAGGTTCACTGCAGGCTAGATTCTGAAGCACTGATTGCTCAGCTGTGGCTGCTTAAGAAGCAAAGGAGAGAATCAGGGCGGGAACATGCAAGCTGGAAACTCCATTTTGACTGAGGGCAAGATAGCTGCAGCAAGACAGAAAGTAAAATGGCTGACGAACAAACTGAGTTTCAGGAATATATACATAGAACCTTACATTACTCCCCCCTTAAGGACAACCTCCGGATGACCTCAGACCAGGCTTGTGTGGGTACCTCTGATGAAACTGACGGAGCAAGCGAGGAGCATTAACGTTATTGACCGGTTCCCATGAGTTGTCCTCCACTGGGTAGCCCTGCCATTTAATCAGATATTGTAACTGATTTCTATACAACCTGGAATCTAAAATCCTTTCCACCACAAATTCTTCCTGACCATCGACTAGCACTGAGTCAGGGCAAGGAGAGGAACGTCCAGGAAACGTATTGGGTGTCGCAGCCTTTAGTAGGGATACATGAAAGACAGGGTGGATTCTCATAGTTCTGGGCAGTTGAAGACGACAAGCAACGGCACTTATAATTTTACTGATTTTATAGGGTCCAATGTACTTATGTCCCAACTTAGACGATGGAATCCTTAACTTAAGATTTCTGGTTGACAGCCAGACCAAGTCTCCTACCTTGAAAGCTGGTGCAGGTTTACGAAATTTATCTGCTGCTTTCTTGTACCTTTCTTGAGCCGATTCCAGATTTTCCTTTAGAAGATCCATATTCTTCTGTAAAGACGTGATTCTTTCAGCCACTGCTGGTAAAGGCGTTTCTATGGGAAATCGTGGTAGAATGTTAGGATGATAACCTAGATTAGAGTAAAAAGGAGACTGTTTAGTGGAGGCACTCTGAGAGTTGTTATACGAGAACTCAGCTAATGGAAGTAGATCCACCCAATCATCCTGTAGGTGGCAGATAAAGCAGCGGAGATACTGCTCCAGGGTTTGATTGGTTCGTTCGGTCTGTCCATTAGTCTGGGGATGAAAAGCAGAAGAAAGGTTTACTTTAATGTCCAATGCTGCACAGAAATTTTGCCAAAACCTAGAAGTGAATTGCACCCCTCGATCCGAAATAACCTCATCCGGTACTCCATGTAAGCGAAACACATCTTTAATCATCAAATCTGATGTCTGTTTTGCAGTGGGTAAGCCGACACAAGGGATAAAATGAGCTGCCTTTGTTAGACGGTCAACCACCACTAGAATGGTGTTCTTCCCCTGAGAGGTTGGTAACTCCACAATGAAGTCCATAGAAATGGATCCCCACAGGCGGGACGGGGTGGGAAGAGGCTGTAACAGACCAGTTGGTGAGGAGCGAGGTGTTTTGCATCTTGCACAGACCTCACATGAAGTGACATAATTCAAAACATCCTTCCTGCAAGTGGGCCACCAAAAGAAACGAGAGAGAAATTCCTGTGTCTTTAGAATTCCTCTATGCCCAGCTATCTTGGAATCGTGAATGAGTTGCAATACTCTTAATCTGACTGTTTCAGGAATATACAGACGTTGTCCCTGAATCCACACACCATTCTTAAAGACAAGACTTACGTCCCTTGGGGGTTGTGCCAAAAAGGAATCCGCATGGTATGCTTCCTTGATGTCCTTAAGTAGGTCTTGATTATGAATTACTCCTAGAAATCTAGAGTCAGGAAGAATAGTCTTAGGAGGAGTAATTGGACGTGTCTCTGCTGAGCAAATCCTAGAGAGTGCATCAGCCTTTCCATTGCGCGATCCTGGTCTATAAGAGATGATAAAATTAAATTGGTTTAAGAAAAGATTCCAGCGAGCCTGGCGAGGAGTCAGGCACTTAGCCGACCTGATAAACTCAAGGTTACGATGGTCTGTCAGGACGACTATTTGCTGTGCAGCTCCCTGAAGAAGGTGTCTCCATTCTTTGAAGGCGGCAATAATGGCCAACAACTCTCTATTGCCCACATCGTAGTTCCTCTCAGCCGAAGACAACTGCTGGGAAAAGAAGGCACAGGGATGCAAGACATTCTTCTCACCTGTTCTCTGAGAGAGTATAGCTCCAACGGCACAGTCTGAAGCATCCACCTCTATTATGAAGGCAAGCTCGGGGTTGGGATGTACTAGGATAGGTGCAGTGGTAAATTTATCTTTTAGACGGGAAAATGCTTCCTGGGCTTGGGGAGTCCAGGAAAACCTAGACTCTTTCCGGGTAAGTTGAGTGATAGGTGACACTACCTCAGAGAAATTTCTAATGAAACGTCTATAGAAGTTGGCAAACCCGATGAAGCGCTGTACCTCCTTCACATTTCTAGGACTTGGCCAATCCTTGATGGCTTGGGTTTTGCTTCCATCCATACTAATTCCTTGTGTAGACGTACATACCCCAGAAATTGAATTTTGGTCCTATGGAATTCACACTTTTCAAGTTTGATGTAAAGATGATTTTGTCTTAGACGTTCCAAGACCATTCTCACATGTCCATGATGTTCCTCTGTGGAGTTAGAAAAAATTAGAATATCATCCAAATAAATTACCACGAATGTATCTAGGAGATCCCTGAAGATGTCATTCACCAAGTGTTGGAAAGTGGCTGGGGCGGTACTCAGACCAAAAGGCATAACTAGATATTCAAAGTGTCCATAGCGTGACCTGAATGCAGTCTTCCATTCATCCCCAGGTCTAATACGGACTAAGTTATAGGCCCCACGAAGATCTAGTTTAGAAAAAATTTTGGTATGTCGCACTCTCTCCAATAACTCAGGGATTAAAGGCAATGGATAACGGTTTCTAATAGTAACCTTATTGAGTTCCCTATAGTCTACGCATGGTCTCAGAGATCCATCTTTCTTCTTTACAAAGAAGATGGGTGCACCTGCAGGAGATGAAGAGGGGCGTATGAAGCCCTTGGCTAGATTTTCATCTATGTAATCCTTTAAAGCCTTTAGCTCGGGCCCCGCCAGGGGGTAGATCTTACCAAAAGGTATCTCTGCTCCAGGCAATAATTCAATTGGACAATCATATGGACGGTGAGGAGGAAGCTGGTCAGCGTTCTTCTTGTCACATAAATCCACATAGTCCTGGTATACAGCTGGTAGTTCAGGGACTGACCATGATTCCTTTAGGAACAGAGCAAGCTGAAACTTTTGGACTCATCTGTTTCTCTGGAAAGTGTAATTCCTTGGTCTCCCAGTTAATGGTAGGATTCTGAGCCTGCAGCCATGGTAGCCCTAGAATAATGGGAAAGTGGGGAGAAGAGATAAGCATAAAGGACAGTTTCTCTTGATGATCTTTACCCATAAGAACCCTCAAAGGCTCTGTTTCCTGATCCACTGGTCCAGAGGTCAGCAGGGAGCCATCCACAGTTTCCATCTGTACTGGAGCAGCCTTCTTCACTGAACGTATCCCCTGTTTCAGAGCAAAGGAGACATCCATAAAATTTCCACTTGCCCCTGAGTCGATCATAGCAGAGCTAGACACCCAAGCTGAGTCAACCCAGAGTTTGATGGAAAGAAAGCAATGAGAATTGTTTTTCTTACAACTCAGCTGGGACACCACTGAAGAAACTTGAAAAATGGCAGCGTTTACACAGTCAACGTCCTCAGAGGTAACGGAGTTTAGTCCGAGAAATCAAGATCTGTTGCTGCAGATCTCTCTGGAGCCTGAGGCTCGGACCTGACAGATCCCCTCTCGCAACACTCACAATGAATGAGTGCTGCAGTAGTCTTACGAGAACGGCTGGGGCAGTTTATAATGAAGTGCCCTGACTTACCACAATAGAAACATAGATTCTCCTTAAAACGATGTTCCTTGCGTGCATCACTAACCCGTCGTTGTAAAGAGTCTACCTGCATGGGTTCAGGTTCAGTCCGTGTAATCCTACTCAAAGGTTCCTTAGCTGGAGAGGAAGGTAGGAAAAGGTTAGTGCGATTGCTTTCGAACCATCTCTCTTGCCTGCGTTCAGTCAGACGAGTATCAATACGGATGCAGTAGTTAATAAAGTCACCTAACGCAGTGGGAGGGTCGGCACGAGCAAGTTCATCCTTAATCAGTGGAGATAACCCCTTTCGAAAAATAGATTTTTTGGCGGAACTGTCCCAGGTGGTATCAAGGGCCCATCTCCTGAAATCCAAGGCATATTCAGCTACCGAGTGCTTACCTTGGCGCAAAGCTAACATGGCTGCTTCAGCTGTTGCACCTCGATTGGTGTCATCAAACACCTGCCCCATGGCTGAAATAAAATCATCAAGGTGATTCAAACAATCATCCTCAGTCTCAATCAGAGGGTTTGCCCACATTAAAGCCTTGTTGGTAAGCAACATAATTATAGTAAGCACCTAGATCGTTCAGTGGGAAATTGTGAAGCATGTGCAGAAAAAAAAAGATTGCATTGATTAATAAATCCCCTGAATTTCTCACGTTCACCGCCAAAACGAAAAGGGGGCAACTTGGGAAATCCCAGCACTCGCCCCTCTAGAACCTCAATCCTGGCTCGCAAATCCTGGGTAGTCTGTCCAACCACTTGCAAATTGTGATTATTGAGGTCCTGTAGATTTGTAAAACGGGTCTTTATATTCTGCAAATCTGCAAGGATATTATCAGTCACTCCGCAAAGTTCCTTTATGCGGGCCTCCATTTTCCAGATCTTTTAAGACAGGATTACTGGAAGAAGAGGAGAGAAAAAAAAACAATAGTGTTCACCTGTGGCAACACTGCAGAGAGAAAAAAAAAATTAAGGGAACTGCTCACCTGGAATGGTTGTGAGAAGTCACAACCACTATCATCACAGAAAGTTTCAACCAGACATCTGATATCCAGAGTTACAGCAGACAAAAAAGAGAAAAGAAAGGAAAAAAAAAAACAATAGTGTTTACCTGTGGTAACACTGCAAAAAGAAAAAACTTAAGGGAATTGCTCACCTGGATTGGTTGTGAGAAGTCACAACCACTGTCATCACAGAAAGTACAACCGGACGTCTGATATCCACAGTTACAGCAGACACAGCCTTCCAGACCCAGCAGACACTAACGTTTTGGCTTCAGAATCTTGTAATGTATGTAGTACAGATCATATAGCGTCTTGTGCTTGGGTGCGATGAAAACACAGGAGTCACAGGTTTGATATAGAAAAGTCCTGTATTACTTCATACAAGTTGGCAGAAATAGTCACACAGTTTGCAGACACAGAAACAGGAGACACAGCAGGCCAGAGTAATCCAAGCTCAGCAATCACTCTCCAATACAGATTCAGGATCTTCTTCTCTGTTACCGTAAGTCCATGCAAACGTGGGTCTTTCAAAGAGCAGGGTTCAGAGTCCACAAGTGCTTCAGAGTTCCTCAGTAGGAATAGCTGGAGTACAAGGTCCAAGGCTTACAGGAGTCAAGTCACAGGTTCACTGCAGGCTAGATTCTGAAGCACTGATTGCTCAGCTGTGGCTGCTTAAGAAGCAAAGGAGAGAATCAGGGCGGGAACATGCAAGCTGGAAACTCCATTTTGACTGAGGGCAAGATAGCTGCAGCAAGACAGAAAGTAAAATGGCTGACGAACAAACTGAGTTTCAGGAATATATACATAGAACCTTACAGTGAGGTGAGTATAATGGGTTTTTATTTTTATGTGAATATGTATATAATTTTACTTTTTTTTTAACTCTGAGTACAGGCGCCCGCAGATGATACTACTATCCCATCAGCGGCACCTGCTGTCACTGTTATCAGTAGCAGCAGACATAGCCCGATGGGAGCAGTAGTCTCATCGGGCCAAGCCTGCTTTTTTACTGCAGATCACCGCTCTGGGTCACAGTCAGCTGCGGAATCACGCTGACATGTGCCAGCATGATCCTGCAGTGCTATGACCGACAGTACCGGCGGTAGCGTTAACGCACACAGCCGCAGACACCCTCACACACAGCACGCAGACACCCTCACACACAGCCGCAGAGACACCCTCACACACAGCCCGCAGACACCCGCGCACACAGCCGCAGGCATCCGCGCACACACAGCCGCAGACACCCGCACCACACAGCCGCAGACACCCCCCCACACACAGCCGCACACACAGCCGCAGACACCCGCACACACAAACGCAGACACCCGCACACAGCCGCAGACACCCTCACACACAGCCGCAGACACCCTCACGCACAGCCGCAGACACCCCACGCACAGCCGCAGACACCCGCAACGCACACAGCCGCAGACACCCGCACGCACAGCCGCAGACACCCGCACGCACAGCCGCAGACTCCCGCACGCACAGCTGCACACAGCCGCAGACACCCGCACACACAGCCGCAGACACCCACCACACAGCCGCAGACACCCGCGCACACTGCCGCAGACACCCGCACACAGTCTCACGTGCACAACAATTCGGGAATGCCATGGATTAACATTGCTTAAGTAATCACTTGCGTTTTTGGAGGATTTCCACGGATGAAATGCTGCAAGTCCTGTACAAATCCGCATCGTGTGCACATAGCCTAAATTAAGTTTGGTGATCCTTGAAGTGAGCTCAGATATTTCAATCCATAGAGATCTTATTACAGGACATTCCCAAATAATGTGAAATAAAGGACCACATTCCCTCCAGAAAAATCTTATGGTGTTGGAAAGACTTTGTGCAGTTTTATTGGTGTGAAACTAGGTAATAATGTAACATAGACGTCATGTAAAGAAGAAAAAGTGGAGGAATAAGTTCTCCTAAAGGCTCTGACCCAACTATATGTCCCAAAATGACTGATAGAAATCTTTTCCCCAATTCAAGATATATGATTTCCTTAAGAAACAATAACAGTAATATGGGCCAGGGGTGCTCAGACTTTTACATGCCACTGTGTCTGTGGTGTTACATAGGACTGCAGGTGACATCTACTACATTATCTGTACTCAGAGAGATATCACTGTGTTATCTGTGGTGTTACATAGGACTGCAGGTGACATCTACTACATTATCGTACTCAGAGAGTTATCACTGTGTTATCTGTGGTGTTACATAGGACTGCAGGTGACATCTACTACATTATCTGTACTCAGAGAGTTATCACTGTGTTATCTGTGGTGTTACATAGGACTGCAGGTGACATCTACTACATTATCTGTACTCAGAGAGTTATCACTGTGTTATCTGTGGTGTTACATAGGACTGCAGGTGACATCTACTACATTATTTGTACTCAGAGTTATCACTGTGTTATCTGTGGTGTTACATAGGACTGCAGGTGACATCTACTACATTATCTGTACTCAGGAGATATCACTGTGTTATCTGTGGTGATACATAGGACTGCAGGTGACATCTACTACATTATCTGTACTCAGAGAGTTATCACTGTGTTATCTGTGGTGTTACATAGGACTGCAGTGACATCTCCTACATTATCTGTACTCAGAGAGTTATCACTGTGTTATCTGTGGTGTTACATAGGACTGCAGGTGACATCTACTACATTATCTGTACTCAGAGAGTTATCACTGTGTTATCTGTGGTGTTACATAGGACTGCAGGTGACATCTACTACATTATCTGTACTCAGAGAGATATCACTGTGTTATCTGTGGTGTTACATAGGACTGCAGGTGACATCTACTACATTATCTGTACTCAGAGAGTTATCACTGTGTTATCTGTGGTGTTACATAGGACTGCAGTGACATCTCCTACATTATCTGTACTCAGAGAGTTATCACTGTGTTATCTGTGGTGTTACATAGGACTGCAGGTGACATCTACTACATTATCTGTACTCAGAGAGTTATCACTGTGTTATCTGTGGTTTACATAGGACTGCAGGTGACATCTACTACATTATCTGTACTCAGAGAGTTATCACTGTGTTATCTGTGGTGTTACATGGGACTGCAGGTGACATCTCTACATTATCTGTACTCAGAGAGTTATCACTGTGTTATCTGTGGTGTTACATAGGACTGCAGGTGACATCTACTACATTATCTGTACTCAGAGAGATATCACTGTGTTATCTGTGGTGTTACATAGGACTGCAGGTGACATCTACTACATTATCTGTACTCAGAGATATCACTGTGTTATCTGTGGTGTTACATAGGACTGCAGGTGACATCTACTACATTATCTGTACTCAGGGAGATATCACTGTGTTATCTGTGGTGTTACATAGGACTGCAGGAGACATCTACTACATTATCTGTACTCAGAGATTATCACTGTGTTATCTGTGGTGTTACATAGGACTGCAGGTGACATCTACTAATTATCTGTACTCAAGAGTTATCACTGTGTTATCTGTGTGTTACATAGGACTGCAGTGACATCTACTCATTACTGTACTCAAGAGTTTCACTGGTTATTGTGTGTTACATAGACTGAGGTGACATCTACTATTCTGTATCAGAGATATCACTGTGTTATCTGTGTGTTACATAGACGCAGGTGACATCTACTAATTATCTGTACTCAGAGAGTTCACTGTGTTATCTGTGTGTTACATAGACTGCAGTGACATACTAATTATCTGTACTCAGAGAGTTACACTGTTTATCTGTGTGTTACATAGGACGCAGTGACATACTACATTATCTGTACTCAAGAGTATACTGTGTTTTGTGGTGTACATAGGACTGCAGTGACATCTACTACATACTGTACTCAGAGTATCACTGTGTTATCTGTGTTTACATAGGACTGCAGGTGACATCTACTACATATCTGTACTCAAGAGTTATCACTGTGTATCTGTGGTTTACATAGATGCAGGTGACATCTACTAATTATTGTACTCAGATATCACTGTGTTATCTGGGTGTTACATAGACTGCAGGTGACATCTAAATATCTGTATCAGAGTTACACGTGTTTCTGTGGTTACATGGATGCAGTGAATTATACATTATCTGTCTCAGAAGTATCACTGTTTATTTGTTTACATAGGACTGCAGGTGACATTACTACATTATCTGTCTCAGAGTATCATGTTTATCTGTGGTGTTACATAGGACTGCAGGCATCTAATTACGTACTCAGTATCACTGTTTATCTGGGTTACATAGGATGCAGTGCTTATATTTACATTATCTTGGTGTTACAAGATGCAGTGCATTACTCATACTGTATCGATATCATGGTTGTGGGTTACTAGGACTGCAGTGACATTACTCATTATCTCTCAAGATTCACTGTTTATCTGTTGTAATGACTGCAGGACATCACTACATTACTGTACTAGATCACTGTGTATCTGGGTTTATAGCTGCGGTGACATCTACATATCTATCAGAGATATCACTTTATGGGTGTCATAGGACTGCAGTGACATCTACATATCGTACTCAGATATATGTGTTACTGTGTGTTACTAGCTGCAGTCATCTTACATTCTGTTCAGAGTATCACTGTGTATCTGTTTTTTTTTTTTTTTTTTTTTTTTTTTTTTTTTTTTTTTTTTTTTTTTTTTTTTTTTTTTTTTTTTTTTTTTTTTTTTTTTTTTTTTTTTTTTTTTTTTTTTTTTAAAAAAAAAAAAAAAAAAAAAAAAAAAAAAAAAAAAAAAAAAAAAAAAAAAAAAAAAAAAAAAAAAAAAAAAAAAGGACTGCAGGGACATCTACTACATTATCTGTACTCAGAGATATCACTGTGTTATCTGTGGTGTTACATAGGACTGCAGGTGACATCTACTACATTATCTGTACTCAAGAGTTATCACTGTGTTACTGTGGTGTTACATAGGACTGCAGTGACATCTACTACATTATCTGTACTCAGAGAGTTATCACTGTGTTATCTGGGTGTTACATAGGACTGCAGGTGACATCTACTACATTATCTGTACTCAGAGAGTTATCACTGTGTTATCTGTGGTGTTACATAGGACTGCAGGTGACATCTACTACATTATCTGTACTCAGAGAGTTATCACTGTGTTATCTGTGGTGTTACATAGGACTGCAGGTGACATCTACTACATTATCTGTGCTCAGAGAGTTATCACTGTGTTATCTGTGCTGTTACATAGGACTGCAGGTGACATCTACTACATTATCTGTACTCAGAGAGTTATCACTGTGTTATCTGTGGTTTTACATAGGACTGCAGGTGACATATAGTACATTATCTGTACTCAGAGAGTTATCACTGTGTTATCTGTACTGTTACATAGGACTGCAGATGACATCTACTACATTTTCTGTACTCAGAGAGTTATCACTGTGTTATCTGTGGTGTTACATAGGACTGCAGGTGACATCTACTACATTATCTGTACTCAGAGAGTTATCACTGTGCTATCTGGGTTGTTGCATGGGACTGCAGGTGACATCTACTACATTATCTGTACTCAGAGAGTTATCACTGTGTTATCTGGGTTGTTGCATGGACTGCAGGTGACATCTAGTACATTATCTGTACTCAGAGAGTTTATCACTGTGTTATCTGTGGTGTTACATAGGACTGCAGTTGACATCTACTACATTATCTGTACTCAGAGAGTTATCACTGTGTTATCTGTACTGTTACATAGGACTGCAGGTGACATCTACTACATTATCTGTACTCAGAGAGTTATCACTGTGTTATCTGGGTTGTTGCATGGACTGCAGGTCACATACAGATACCGTGTGGTGCATTATGCGATGTGCAGGGACTTCCCGGGTCACTGATTATTTTTGCAGGCGATCTCTCCGGATTATCAGTATTTCACGGTCAGGTCTGAACCCGTCGTCCATACTTTCCCTGTGACGTTTGTGTCCTTCTCTTCAGTCTGGGAACATTTCCAGTTGTTTCTTCTGCCTCTTGACACTTTGTTAATCATTGCCCCCTGGTGCGCTGACATTTAAAGGAACATTGTCCTAGAAATTAGTTCTTGTGGTTTTGGTTTCTCTAGAATCGATATAATGGAGGATAATTTGTCCGGCTTCTTCCTCCCCTTTGCTAGAACTGCAGGTAACAGAAGACACAAGACGTTTTGACTGATACATTGATTATTTCCTGACTGATACATTGTCGGTATTCTTACTTATACTTTCTTGGTTTCGTGACTGATACATTGTTGATTTTCTGATTGATATGTTGTCGATATTCTTATACGTTTTTGATTTCCTGACGGATACATTGTTGCTTTTCTGATTGATATGTTGTCGGTATTCTTACTTATATGTTTTTTTTGTTTCCTGACTGATACATTGTTGCTTTCCTGACTGATACATTGTTGCCTTCCTGACTGATACATTGTTGCCTTCCTGACTGATACATTGTTTGCGCATTTACTGACTGATACATTGTTGCTTTCCTGACTGATACATTGTTGCCTTCTGACTGATACATTGTTGC
The DNA here is from genome assembly GCA_033576555.1 of Oophaga sylvatica. Classification (NCBI taxonomy): domain Eukaryota; kingdom Metazoa; phylum Chordata; class Amphibia; order Anura; family Dendrobatidae; genus Oophaga; species Oophaga sylvatica. The sequence goes on from JARQOD010001315.1 coordinate 51,347, forward strand.
CTTCCTGACTGATACATTGTTGCCTTCCTGACTGATACATTGTTGCCTTCCTGACTGATACATTGTTGCCTTCCTGATGATACATTGTTGCTTTCCTGACTGATACATTGTTGCCTTCCTGACTGATACATTGTTGTCTTCCTGACTGATACATTGTTGCTTTCCTGACTGATACATTGTTGCCTTCCTTGACTGATACATTGTTGCCTTCCTGACTGATACATTGTTGCCTTCCTGACTGATACATTGTTGCCTTCCTGACTGATACATTGTTGCCTTCCTGATGATACATTGTTGCTTCCTGACTGATACATTGTTGTCTTCCTGACTGATACATTGTTGCCTTCCTGACTGATACATTGTTGCCTTCCTGACTGATACATTGTTGCCTTCCTGACTGATACATTGTTGCCTTCCTGACGGATACATTGTTGCTTCCTGACTGATACATTGTTGTCTTCCTGACGGATACATTGTTGTCTTCCTGACGGATACATTGTTGTCTTCCTGACGATACATTGTTGCCTTCCTGATGATACATTGTTGCTTCCTGACTGATACATTGTTGTCTTCCTGACTGATACATTGTTGCCTTCCTGACTGACACATTGTTGCCTTCCTGACTGATACATTGTTGCCTTCCTGACTGATACTTGTTGCCTTCCTGACGGATACATTGTTGCCTTACTGACTGATACATTGTTGCCTTCCTGACTGATACATTGTTGTTTTCCTGACTGATACATTGTTGCCTTCTTGACTGATACATTGTTGCCTTCCTGACTGATACATTGTTGCCTTCCTGACTGATACATTGTTGCCTTCCTGACTGATACATTGTTGCCTTCCTGATTGATACATTGTTGCTTTCCTGACTGATACATTGTTGTCTTCCTGACTGACACATTGTTGTCTTCCTGACTGACACATTGTTGTTTCCTGACTGATACATTGTTGCCTTCCTGACGATACATTGTTGCTTCCTGACTGATACATTGTTGCTTCCTGACTGATACATTGTTGCCTTCCTGACGATACATTGTTGCCTTCCTGACTGATACATTGTTGCTTCCTGACTGATACATTGTTGTCTTCCTGACTGATACATTGTTGTCTTCCTGACTGATACATTGTTGCCTTCCTGATGATACATTGTTGCCTTCCTGACTGATACATTGTTGCCTTCCTGACTGATACATTGTTGCCTTCCTGACGGATACATGTTGTCCTTCCTGACTGATACATTGTTGTTTCCTGACTGATACATTGTTGTCTTCCTGACGGATACATTGTTGTCTTCCTGACGGATACATTGTTGCTTTCCTGACGATACATTGTTGTCTTCCTGACTGATACATTGTTGTCTTCCTGACGGATACATTGTTGTCTTCCTGACGGATACATTGTTGTCTTCCTGACGATACATTGTTGTCTTCCTGACTGATACATTGTTGCTTTCCTGACTGGTACATTGTTGTCTTCCTGACGATACATTGTTGTCTTCCTGACTGATACATTGTTGCCTTCTGACTGATACATTGTTGCTTTCCTGACTGATACATTGTTGTCCTTCTTGACTGATACATTGTTGTCTTCCTGACGATACATTGTTGCTTTCCTGACTGATACATTGTTGCCTTCTGACTGATACATTGTTGCCTTCCTGACTGATACATTGTTGCTTCCTGACTGATACATTGTTGCCTTCCTGACTGATACATTGTTGCCTTCCTGATTGATACATTGTTGCTTTCCTGACTGATACATTGTTGCCTTCCTGACTGATACATTGTTGTCTTCCTGACTGATACATTGTTGCTTTCCTGACTGATACATTGTTGCTTCTTGACTGATACATTGTTGCCTTCCTGACTGATACATTGTTGCCTTCCTGACTGATACATTGTTGCCTTCCTGACTGATACATTGTTGCCTTCCTGATTGATACATTGTTGCTTTCCTGACTGATACATTGTTGTCTTCCTGACTGATACATTGTTGCCTTCCTGACTGATACATTGTTGCCTTACGTACATGTGCTCTGAGATACATTGTTGCCTTCCTGACGGATACATTGTTGCCTTCCTGACTGATACATTGTTGTCTTCCTGACGGATACATTGTTGTCTTCCTGACGGATACATTGTTGTCTTCCTGACGGATACATTGTTGCCTTCCTGATTGATACATTGTTGCTTTCCTGACTGATACATTGTTGTCTTCCTGACTGATACATTGTTGCCTTCCTGACTGACACATTGTTGCCTTCCTGACTGATACATTGTTGCCTTCCTGACTGATACTTGTTGCCTTCCTGACGGATACATTGTTGCCTTACTGATGATACATTGTTGCCTTCCTGACTGATACATTGTTGTTTTCCTGACTGATACATTGTTGCCTTCTTGACTGATACATTGTTGCCTTCCTGACTGATACATTGTTGCCTTCCTGACTGATACATTGTTGCCTTCCTGACTGATACATTGTTGCCTTCCTGATTGATACATTGTTGCTTTCCTGACTGATACATTGTTGTCTTCCTGACTGAACATTGTTGCTTCCTGACTGATACATTGTTGCCTTCCTGACTGATACATTGTTGCCTTCCTGACTGATAATTGTTGCCTTCCTGACGATACTTGTTGCCTTCCTGACGATACATTGTTGCCTTCCTGACGATACATTGTTGTCTTCCTGACGATACATTGTTGTCTTCCTGACGGATACATTGTTGTCTTCCTGACGGATACATTGTTGTCTTCCTGACGGATACATTGTTGTCTTCCTGACGGATACATTGTTGTCTTCCTGACGGATACATGTTGTCTTCCTGACGGATACATTGTTGTCTTCCTGACGGATACATTGTTGTTTCCTGACTGGTACATTGTTGTCTTCCTGACGATACATTTGTCTTCCTGACGATACATTGTTGCCTTCCTGACTGGATACATTGTTGTCTTCCTGACGATACATTGTTGTCTTCCTGACGATACATTGTTGCCTTCTGACTGATACATTGTTGCTTCCTGACGGATAACATTGTTGCCTTCTGACTGATACATTGTTGCTTCCTGACTGATACATTGTTGCTTCCTGACTGATACATTGTTGCCTTCCTGACTGATACATTGTTGCCTTCCTGACTGTACATTGTTGCTTCCTGATGACATTGTTGCTTTCCTGACTGATCATTGTTGCCTTCCTGACTGATACATTGTTGTTTCCTGACTGATACATTGTTGCTTTCCTGACTGATACATTGTTGCCTTCCTGACTGATACATTGTTGTCTTCCTGACTGATACATTGTTGCTTCCTGACTGATACATTGTTGCTTCCTTGACTGATACATTGTTGCCTTCCTGACTGATACATTGTTGCTTTCCTGACTGATACATTGTTGTCTTCCTGACTGATACATTGTTGCCTTTCCTGACTGATACATTGTGTTCGACTGATACTTGTTGTCTTCCTGACTGATACATTGTTGCCTTTCCTGACTGATACATTGTTGTCTTCCTGACTGATACATTGTTGCTTCCTGACTGATACATTGTTGCTTCCTGACGGATACATTGTTGCCTTCCCGATTGATACATTGTTGTTTCCTGACTGATACATTGTTGTCTTCCTGACTGATACATTGTTGCTTCCTGACTGATACATGTTGCCTTCCTGACTGATACATTGTTGCTCTTCCTGACTGATACATTGTTGTCTTCCTGACTGATACATTGTTGCCTTCCTGACTGATACATTGTTGCCTTCCTGACTGATACATTGTGCCTTCCTGACTGATACATTGTTGCTTCCTGACTGATACATTGTTTGCCTTACTGATGATCATTGTTGCCTTCCTGACTGATACATTGTTGCTTTCCTGACTGATACATTGTTTCTTCCTGACTGATACATTGTTGCTTTCCTGACTGATACATTGTTGCTTCCTGACTGATACATTGTTGCCTTCCTGACTGATACATTGTTGTCTTCCTGACTGATACATTGTTGCTTTCCTGACTGATATTGTTGTCTTCCTGACTGATAATTTGTTGTCTTCCTGACTGATACATTGTTCTTCCTGACTGATACATTGTTGCCTTCCTGACTGATACATTGTTGCCTTCCTGACGATACATTGTTGTCTTCCTGACGATACATTGTTGCCTTCCTGACTGATACATTGTTGTCTTCCTGACGGATACATTGTTGTCTTCCTGACGGATACATTGTTGTCTTCCTGACGGATACATTGTTGTCTTCCTGACGGATACATTGTTGTCTTCCTGACGGATACATTGTTGTCTTCCTGACGGATACATTGTTGCCTTCCTGACGGATAAATTGCTGCCTTCCTGACGGATACATTGTTGTCTTCCTGACTGATACATTGTTGTCTTCCTGACGGATACATTGCTGCCTTCCTGACGGATACATTGTTGTCTTCCTGACGGATACATTGCTGCCTTCCTGACGGATACATTGTTGCCTTCCTGACGGATACATTGTTGCCTTCCTGACGGATACATTGTTGCCTTCCTGACGGATACATTGTTGCCTTCCTGACTGATACATTGTTGTCTTCCTGACGGATACATTGCTGCCTTCCTGACTGATACATTGTTGTCTTCCTGACTGATACATGGTTGTCTTCCTGACTGATACATTGTTGTCTTCCTGACGGATACATTGCTGCCTTCCTGACTGATACATTGTTGTCTTCCTGACTGATACATGGTTGTCTTCCTGACTGATACATTGTTGTCTTCCTGACGGATACATTGTTGCCTTCCTGACTGATACATTGTTGTCTTCCTGACTGATACATTGTTGTCTTCCTGACTGATACATTGTTGCCTTCCTGACTGATACATTGTTGTCTTCCTGACTGATACATGGTTGTCTTCCTGACTGATACATTGTTGTCTTCCTGACGGATACATTGTTGCCTTCCTGACTGATACATTGTTCCTTTCCTGATTGATACATTGTTGTCTTCCTGACGGATACATTGTTGCCTTCCTGACTGATACATTGTTCCTTTCCTGATTGATACATTGTTGTCTTCCTGACGGATACATTGTTGCCTTCCTGACGGATACATTGTTGTCTTCCTGACGGATACATTGTTGCTTTTCTGATTGATATGTTGTCGGTATTCTTACTTATATGTTTTTGGTTTCCTGACTGATATATTGTTGTCTTTCTGACGGATACATTGCTGCCTTCCTGACGGATACATTGTTGCCGTAGTCCCTATTATTTGTTGTTGTTCGGACTGTTCTTCCATCGAGCCCCGTCATAGATGCTGCAGTGACCGGTGGGTGACGGCGGCCCCCTCCAGTGATGATATGTGGAGTGATTGTCGGCAGGAGCCTCAGATCTTGGGAAGGAACTCTCTAGGGATTCCGCCGGCGCTGACCTTGGACTTGCATAGAGGTCGCACGGCTCTGGTTACTGCCGCTCATCCAATTTTAATTAAGTAGTAGAGGGCGAGTTGACTGCGAGGAGGCGACACCGAGATTCCCGTGTGCTCAGATACACGGCGCCCACAGATGGCAGAAACCTGGAGCGGCTCTGAGGATGCGCCATAGTTGTGGCAGTGCCGCATGTGTGGTGGAAATGGCGCATGTCATGAGGAGTTACTATTCTCTTACGCCATCTCGTAGTTTGCACTAAACTGGTGTAGACCAATGTGGAATTCTGCCTGAGCCGCGACTCTGCTTCTCCCTGCGCGTGCGCCAGTCTCTCTGAACAATCTTTAATAAGTTACTGGTGTAAAGTTTATAAAGTAAGTGCAAAATCATTAATGCAGATCATAGTGAGCATCCAGCTGAGATGCAATAGTTATAAACACCGTCTTCTGGCTGAGATACAGAGGTAATTATTCATTATTCTGCTGAGATACATCAGTTATGTATACTGTATCTTTCTGCTGAGATACTATAAAATTACATACACAATCACATGGCTGTATATATACATCATCCAGCTGAGATACAGTAGTTCTATACACTATGACCCGGATGAGATACTGCAACTTTATGTATCGTGATCCGGTTTAGATACCACAGTTATATACGCCATCATCCGGCTTAGGTACCACAGTTATATACGCCATCATCCAGCTTAGATACCATAGCTTTATACATCATCATCCAGATGAGATACTAGAGCTTTATGCACCACTATCCGGTTTAGATACCTCAGTTATATGCACCATCATCCGGCTGAGATACTGCAATTTCATACGCCATCATCCAGCTTGGATACCACAGTTAAATACGCCATCATCCGGCTGAGATACCACAGTTATATACGCCACCATCCAGCTTGGATACCACAGTTATATACATCATCATCCGGCTGAGATACTACAGTTATATACGCCATCATCCGGCTGACATACCGCAGTTATATACATCATCATCCAGCTTGGATACCACAGTTATATACATCATCATCCGGCTGAGATACTACAGTTATATACGCCATCATCCGGCTGACATACCGCAGTTATATACATCATCATCCGGCTGACATACCGCAGTTATATACATCATCATCTGGCTGAAATACCGCAGTTATATACATCATCATCCGGCTGACATACCGCAGCTTTATACATCATCATCCGGCTGACATACTGCAGTTATATACATCATCATCCGGCTGACATACCGCAGCTTTACACATCATCATCCGGCTGACATACCGCAGCTTTACACATCATCATCCGGCTGACATACCGCAGTTATATACATCATCATCCGGCTGACATACCGCAGTTATATACATCATCATGGTTGACATACCGCAGTTATATACATCATCATCCGGCTGACATACCGCAGCTTTATACATCATCATCCGGCTGACATACCACAGTTATATACATCATCATCCGGCTGACATACCGCAGCTTTATACATCATCATCCGGCTGACATACCGAAGCTTTATACATCATCATCCGGCTGACATACCACAGTTATATACATCATCATCCGGCTGACATACCGCAGCTTTACACATCATCGTCCGGCTGACATACCGCAGTTATATACATCATCATCCGGCTGACATACCGCAGTTATATACATCATCATCGGCTGACATACCGCAGTTATATACATCATCATCCGGCTGACATACCGCAGTTATATACATCATCATCCGCTGACATACCGCAGTTATATACATCATCATCCGGCTGACATACCGCAGTTATATACATCATCATCCGGCTGACATATACCGCAGCTTTACACATCATCATCCGGCTGACATACCGCAGCTTTATACATCATCATCCGGCTGACATACCGCAGTTATATACATCATCATCCAGCTGACATACCGCAGTTATATACATCATCATCCGGCTGATGTACCGCAGTTATATACATCATCATCCGGCTGACATACCGCAGTTATATACATCATCATCCAGCTGACATACTGAAGCTTTATACATCATCATCCGGCTGACATACCGCAGCTTTATACATCATCATCGAGCTGACATACTGCAGTTATATACATCATCATCCGGCTGACATACCGCAGTTATATACATCATCATCCAGCTGACATACTGCAGTTATATACATCATCATCCAGCTGACATACCGCAGTTATATACATCATCATCCGGCTGACATACCGCAGTTATATACATCATCATCCGGCTGACATACCGCAGCTTTATACATCATCATCCGGCTGACATACCGCAGCTTTATACATCATCATCCGGCTGACATACTGCAGTTATATACATCATCATCCGGCTGACATACCGCAGCTTTATACATCATCATCCAGCTGACATACTGCAGTTATATACATCATCATCCGGCTGACATACCGCAGTTATATACATCATCATCCAGCTGACATACTGAAGCTTTATACATCATCATCCGGCTGACATACCGCAGCTTTATACATCATCATCCAGCTGACATACTGCAGTCATATACATCATCATCCGGCTGACATACCGCAGTTATATACATCATCATCCAGCTGACATACCGCAGTTATATACATCATCATCCGGCTGACATACCGCAGTTATATACATCATCATCCGGCTGACATACCGCAGCTTTATACATCATCATCCGGCTGACATACTGCAGTTATATACATCATCATCCGGCTGACATACCGCAGTTATATACATCATCATCCGGCTGACATACCGCAGTTATATACATCATCATCCGGCTGACATACTGCAGTTATATACATCATCATCCGGCTGATATACCGCAGTTATATACATCATCATCCGGCTGACATACCGCAGTTATATACATCATCATCCAGCTGACATACCGCAGCTTTATACATCATCATCCGGCTGACATACCGCATCTTATACATCATCAACCAGCTGACATACTGCAGTTATATACATCATCATCCGGCTGACATACCGCAGTTATATACATCATCATCCAGCTGACATACTGCAGTTATATACATCATTATCCAGCTGACATACCGCAGTTATATACATCATCATCCGGCTGACATACCGCAGTTATATACATCATCATCCGGCTGACATACCGCAGTTATATACATCATCATCCGGCTGACATACCGCAGTTATATACATCATCATCCGGCTGACATACCTCAGCTTTATACATCATCATCCGGCTGACATACCGCAGCTTTATACATCATCATCCGGCTGACATACTGCAGCTTTATACATCATCATCCAGCTGACATACTGCAGCTTTATACATCATCATCCGGCTGACATACCGCAGCTTTATACATCATCATCCGGCTGACATACCGCAGTTATATACATCATCATCCAGCTGACATACCACAGCTTTATACATCATCATCATCCGGCTGACATACCGCATCTTTATACATCATCATCCAGCTGACATACTGCAGTTATATACATCATCATCCGGCTGACATACCGCAGTTATATACATCATCATCCAGCTGACATACTGCAGTTATATACATCATCATCCAGCTGACATACCGCAGTTATATACATCATCATCCGGCTGACATACCGCAGTTATATACATCATCATCCGGCTGACATACCGCAGTTATATACATCATCATCCGGCTGACATACTGCAGCTTATACATCATCATCCGGCTGACATACCGCAGCTTTATACATCATCATCCGGCTGACATACCGCAGCTTTATACATCATCATCCGGCTGACATAACGCAGCTTTATACATCCTCATCCAGCTGACATACTGCAGCTTTATAAATCATCATCCAGCTGACATACTGCAGCTTTATGCATCATCATCCGGCTGACATACCGCAGCTTTATACATCATCATCCGGCTGACATACCGCAGCTTTATACATCATCATCCAGCTGACATACCACAGCTTTAGCACTACTATCCGGCTTAGATACCACAGTTTTGCACGTATCCACTACTGGCCCTTTATTGGAGCCTCTAGTTGGGGTCACAAGTTCCTTTCTTCCCTGTGGGTTTCCAGATATTATAGATCTGCTGATCGGCCGGGGGGCTGTGTAGTCGCTGGCGGCCGGGCCACAGAGTAATGTAGGTCGATGGACTCCGCAGGCGTCTGATGATCCCTGGAGCCGCCGCTCCGAGCGCACAAAGTTATTTTTACTGAAGACCTTGAAGAAGATTCAGAATAAGAAACCTTACAGAATATCGACCCGTACTCTCCTCCGTCTGTAACTGGCTCCGGGGTTACAGAAATAAGGGGTAAACCGTGTATAATGAAGATGGCGAGGAACTGAGGCACAAATGGCGGAAAAAGGAACAGAGATTAGCGAACGCTCTGTTTATACAGAAGTCTGCAATTTTACCCTTCTCGACACTTGAAAACAAGAAATTAAAATATACAAGTCCACTTGCTGCGTTCAGGTTAGTGGTTCAGTGCAGATAATCCTCTGCGAGCGAAGCACATCCGCAGCACTGATACATTGTTACAAAGTACATTGTTCCAGTAGCCTTTCTCCTGCCTGCAGGATCCCTGGAAAGTCCCAGCTTTCCTCACTCACCCAACCTCATCGGGATCAATCCAGGAGATATAAGCGAGTGGGATGCAGCTGCAGCTTCTCTCTATAAGCGAGGGAGGAGGGGGATGCAGCTGCAGCTTCTCTCTATAAGCGAGGGAGGAGGGGATGCAGCTGCAGCTTCTCTCTATAAGCGAGGGAGGAGGGGGATGCAGCTGCAGCTTCTCTCTTTAAGCGAGGGAGGAGGGGGATGCAGCTGCAGCTTCTCTCTATAAGCGAGGGAGGAGGGGGATGCAGCTGCAGCTTCTCTCTTTAAGCGAGGGAGGAGGGGGATGCAGCTGCAGCTTCTCTCTATAAGCGAGGGAGGAGGGGGATGCAGCTGCAGCTTCTCTCTAAGCGAGGGAGAAGGGGGATGCAGCTGCAGCTTCTCTCTATAAGCGAGGGAGGAGGGGGATGCAGCTGCAGCTTCTCTCTATAAGCGAGGGATGAGGGGGATGCAGCTGCAGCTTCTCTCTACTCCTCCCGGTTTCATAGTGATAGAGAAATAGGAGGCCGGAGACATCTGATTGGCTCAGAGCGCACAGCACCGTTCTGCCGTCACACCAGGGAGAGCCGCACGATCGGCGGACCGTCCGAGGGGAGATGAGCGCTCGCGGCTCATTCAGACGTCGTTGTTTTTTCATGACTGATATTCATCACAATTTAGGATGAAATCTCATCAATATTCGGTCGTTGTCAGTCGTTTTACCATCAATTCTCATTTTCTTTTTTTTTTTTTTAATGCGGAGTAAATCTGCTGGAAGTTTCTCCTCGCCGTCCGTGTCCGGCCCGTTTATCATTGAGTGCTGTCGATATTTTTTCTCACAGACCCTTAGACTTCCATCTGCGAGTCTGAGCAGCGAGTCGGGTCAATATCAGAATTGTCTCTGTATTTGGTGCGAACCATTAGATTTTACCAGGTACGGGCTCTACGGTAACAGGAGAGAGAGAGAACGCATATGTGAAAAAGTCACGTCTGAATGGGCCCTTACAGAGCGCTGCGGGGCCGGTGGATTCTACCGCCGACTGTGGAAGTGATGCAAAGTCTATCAGAAGAACTTTCCTCTACACGGTTAATCAGCGTAATGTGCAGTGTATCACACGGAGCGGCTTGTGTCGGGCGCCGGTGTTGTAGACTGATGCCGGAGCCTCGTTAGGTTTTTTAACTTTGCCATTTTCGGTTCTGGCGATCGTCTGGCGTTTTGAGCCTCTTGTGTTTTTAATTGAGACTAATTGATTGATCTCTCTGAGGACGGCGGGGAACGGCGCAGGGAGTGGCGCAGCGCCAGGCGCTCTGTTATTATTTATCTGCGGTTTAATGGCTCTCAGCAAAACCGGTGGGAAATAAAGTTTGTGGTAGATAAAGAATAATAAGTGTCTCCGACCGCCGGGAATCACAGGGCAGAGACGTGGGAGAGAGAGAGAGAGCCGGCAGATGAGATCCCGGAGAGTGCAAAGAGTCAGGAACAGAGAGGGGCCCCCGAGACCCCGAAATACACAGCTGGGTACGAAGACTGCAGGAGCTACAGAGAGGAAGGGTTCATGGAAGGAGATCGACGTGAGTTCTCAGCATCTGCTCCTATGTACCACTGTACCCCCTGTATATATATACACTGCACAGTACCACTCCTGTATATACACTGCACAGTACCCCCTGTATACACACTGCACAGTACCCCCTGTATACACACTGCACAGTACCCCCTGTATATACACACTGCACAGTACCACTCCTGTATATATACACTGCACAGTACCACTCCTCCTGTATATATACACTGCACAGTACCACTCCTCCTGTATATACACTGCACAGTACCACTCCTCCTGTATATACACTGCACAGTACCACTCCTCCTGAATATATACACTGCACAGTACTATTCCTCCTGTATATATACACTGCACAGTACTATTCCTCCTGTATATATACACTGCACAGTACCACTCCTCCTGTATATATACACTGCACAGTACCACTCCTCCTGTATATATACACTGCACAGTACCTCTCCTCCTGTATATATACACTGCACAGTACCACTCCTCCTGTATATATACACTGCACAGTACCACTCCTGTATATACACTGCACAGTACCCCCTGTATACACACTGCACAGTACCACTCCTGTATATATACACTGCACAGTACCACTCCTCCTGTATATATACACTGCACAGTACCACTCCTCCTGTATATATACTGCACAGTACCACTCCTCCTGTATATATACACTGCACAGTACCACTCCTCCTGTATATATACACTGCACAGTACCACTCCTGTATATACACTGCACAGTACCCCCTGTATACACACTGCACAGTACCCCCTGTATATACACACTGCACAGTACCCCCTGTATATATACACTGCACAGTACCACTCCTGTATATATACACTGCACAGTACCACTCCTCCTGTATATATACACTGCACAGTACCACTCCTCCTGTATATATACACTGCACAGTACCACTCCTCCTGTATATATACACTGCACAGTACCACTTCTCCTGTATTATACACTGCACAGTACCACTCCTCCTGTATATATACACTGCACAGTACCACTCCTCCTGTATATATACACTGCACAGTACCACTCCTCCTGTATATATACACTGCACAGTACCACTCCTCCTGTATATATACACTGCACAGTACCACTCCTCCTGTATATATACACTGCACAGTACCACTCCTCCTGTATATATACACTGTACAGTACCACTCCTCCTGTATATATACACTGCACAGTACCACTCCTCCTGTATATATACACTGCACAGTACCACTCCTCCTGTATATTTTACACTGCACAGTACCACTCCTCCTGTATATATACACTGCACAGTACCACTCCTCCTGTATATACACTGCACAGTACTCCTCCTGTATATATACACTGCACAGTACCACTCCTGTATATACACTGCACAGTACCCCCTGTATATATATACACTGCACAGTACCACTCCTGTATACACTGCACAGTACCCCCTGTATACACACTGCATAGTACCCGCTGTATATATACACTGCACAGTACCCCCTGTATATATACACTGCACAGTACCACTCCTGTATACACTGCACAGTACCACTCCTCCTGTATATATACACTGCACAGTACCACTCCTCCTGTATATACACTGCACAGTACCCCCTGTATATATACACTGCACAGTACCACTCCTCCTGTATATACACTGCACAGTACCCCCTGTATATATACACTGCACAGTACCCCCTGTATATATACACTGCACAGTACCACTCCTGTATACACTGCACAGTACCACTCCTCCTGTATATACACTGCACAGTACCACTCCTGTATATATACACTGCACAGTACCCCCTGTATATATACACTGCACAGTACCACTCCTGTATACACTGCACAGTACCCCCTGTATATATTCAAAGATTCAAGATTCAAAGAAGCTTTATTGTCAGGACTAAATACACATTAGTTTTGCCAAAGCAAGTGTACAAAAGGGGATAGGGATGTTGGGTAGGGGCAGATCTAGGGTGGGGGCTATGGAAGTCCATGGCATAGGGAGCGGGGATGGGGGCAGATCTAGGGTGGGGGCTATGGAAGTCCATGGCATAGGGAGGGGGGATGGGGCAGATCTAGGGTGGGGGCTATGGAAGTCCATGACATAGGGAGGGGTGATGGGAGCAGATCCAGTGTGGGGGCTATGGAAGTCCATGGCATAGGAAGGGGGATGGGGCAGATCCGGGGTGGGGCTATGGAAGTCCATGGCATAGGGAGGGGTGATGGGGGCAGATCTAGGGTAGGGGCTATGGAAGTCCATGACATAGGGAGGGGTGATGGGAGCAGATCCAGTGTGGGGGCTATGGAAGTCCATGGCATAGGAAGGGGGATGGGGCAGATCCGGGGTGGGGGCTATGGAAGTCCATGGCATAGGGAGGGTGATGGGGGCAGATCTAGGGTAGGGGCTATGGAAGTCCATGGCATAGGGAGGCGTGATGGGGGCAGATCCAGGGTGGGGGCTATGGAAGTCCATGGCATAGGGAGGGGGATGGGGCAGATCCAGGGTGGGGGCTATAGATGTCCATGGCAAAGGGAGGGGGATGGGCAGATCCAGGATGGGGGCTATAGAAGTCCATGGCATAGGGAGGGGGATGGGGGCAGATCAAGGATGGGGGCTATAGAAGTCCATGGCATAGGGAGGGGGATGGGGCCGCAGGTCCGGGGTGGGGGCTATAGAAGTCCATGGCATAGGGAGGGGTGATGGGGGCGCAGATCCGGGTGGGGGCTATAGAAGTCCATGGCATATCATAGTTCTCTTTCTCGCAGTCTATGACATTCGCTCACATACCGCGCTGCTATCTCCGCTGCTCTCTCTTCTTCCCCAGCAAGATATATGTTTTCTCTTCCTCCTTCATGGTGATGAAATCCGGTAAGAGATGTGAGAGTCTCCTGAAGTGAGTGTCCCTCACTGCTGAGTATTTGGAGCAGTGTAGCAGGAAGTGGGTTTCGTCCTCTATGGCCTCCTGGTCACAGTGTTGGCATAGTCTTTCCTCCCTGGGCTTGTAGCTCTGCCTGTGTCGGCCGGATTCGATGGCCAGACTGTGGGCGCTGAGTCTATACCGGCTCAGGATCTGGCGGTCTCTGGGGTCCGGGAGTTTCTCCAGTCTGTAGTCTCTCTGTAGACTCCGATACATGGTCAGTTTCTGGGAGCTGATGATGTCGTTCTTCCAGTCACTGACATACCTCTCCTGGCCTTCGTCTACCATCTTCCTGATTTCGGCTTTTGTCAGGTCGTTGTTATTGGTGTTCTGGTCAGGTTGGGATTGGGTGAGCTGTTCCGAGGGTCCTGGTTTTTCTGTTTCACCTACGTGTGTCAGGGCTTTATGGTGATGGGAGCTTGGATTGCTCCTATGTAGGTGAGCCCGGAATGACAGTGCCCTCTTTAGAACCGTTAGGTGTAGAGGGAATCTGCCCAGCTCGGCCCGGCAGGCACTGTTGGAGGTGCTCCGATGGACTTGGAGAAGGTGCTTGCAGAATTCCAGGTGGAATATTTCTGTTGGGCTGGAATCCCACCTTGACCAGTCTGGGTAGGTGTGAGGACCCCAGACTTCACTGCCATACAGGAGGATTGGGGCGATGACAGAGTCGAAGATTTTTAACCAGACCCTCACTGGTGGTTTCAGATGGTAGAGTTTCCTTCGGATGCCATAGAAGGTTTTACAGGCCTTGGCTTTCAGGGTCTCTATGGCTTGTTTGAAGCTTCCTGACCGGTGAATCTCTAGGCCCAGGTAGGTATATTTGTCTGTTCCTGTAAGGTCGCAGTTGTTGAGGACAAATGAAGGGTGCTGGTCTGATTTTCTCTTACTCCTCTGGAACACCATGATGTTGGTTTTCTTTAGGTTGACCGGTAGTGGCCAGGTGGAGCTGAAATTCTCTAAGATTTTCAGGTTGTCTTGGAGGCCTTTCTCGATTGGTGACAGAAGCAGCAGGTCATCTGCATACAGCAGGAATTTCACCTGGGTGTCGTGGAGGGTGGGACCTGGTGCTGTGGAAGATTCCAGAGTGGTAGCCAGCTCGTTGATGTACAGTTAGGTCCATAAATATTTGGACAGAGACAACATTTATCTAATTTTGGTTCTAGACATTACCACAATGAATTTGAAGCAAAACAAATCAGA
The DNA here is from genome assembly GCA_033576555.1 of Oophaga sylvatica. NCBI lineage: Eukaryota > Metazoa > Chordata > Amphibia > Anura > Dendrobatidae > Oophaga > Oophaga sylvatica. Next base: position 67,085 of record JARQOD010001315.1, read on the forward strand.
TGCAGTTGAAGTTCAGACTTTCAGCTTTCATTTGAGGGTCTCCACATTAACATTGGATGAAGGGTTTAGGAGTTTCAGCTCCTTAACATGTGCCACCCTGTTTTTAAAGGGACCAAAAGTAATTGGACAAATGACTCCAAGGCTATTTCATGGACAGGTGTGGGCAATCCCTTTGTTATGTCATTCTCAATTAAGCAGATGAAAGGGCCGGAGTTGATTTGAGGTGTGGTGTTTGCATTTGGAAGGTTTTGCTGTGAAGGAAACATGTGGTCACAGGAGCTCTCCATGCAGGTGAAACAAGCCATCCTTAAGCTGCAAGAACAGAAAAAAACCCATCCAAGAAATTGCTACAACATTAGAAGTGGCAAAATCTACAATTTGGTACATCCTGAGAAAGAAAGAAAGCACTGGTGAACTCATCAATCCAAAAAGACCTGGGAGCCCACGGAAGACAACAGTGGTGGATGATCGCCGCATACTGTCTTTGGTGAAGAAGAACCCGTTCACAACATCAACTGAAGTCCAGAACACTCTCAGTGAAGTAGGTGTATCTGTCTCTAAGTCAACAGTAAAGAGAAGACTCCATGAAAGTAAATACAAAGGGTTCACATCTAGATGCAAACCATTCATCAATTCCAAAAATAGACAGGCCAGAGTTAAATTTGCTGAAAAACACCTCCAGAAGCCAGCTCAGTTCTGGAAAAGTATTCTATGGACAGATGAGACAAAGATCAACCTGTACCAGAATGATGGGAAGCCAAAAGTTTGGAGAAGAAAGGGAACGGCACATGATCCAAGGCACACCACATCCTCTGTAAAACATGGTGGAGGCAACGTGATGGCATGGCCATGCATGGCTTTCAATGGCACTGGGTCACTTGTGTTTATTGATGACATAACAGCAGACAAGAGTAGCCGGATGAATTCTGAAGTGTACCGGGATATACTTTCAGCCCAGATTCAGCCAAATGCTGCAAACTTGATTGGACGGCGCTTCATAGTACAGATGGATAATGACCCCAAGCATACAGCCAAAGCTACACAGGAGTTCATGAGTGCAAAAAAGTGGAACATTCTTCAATGGCCAAGTCAATCACCAGATCTTAACCCAATTGAGCATGATTTCACTTGCTCAAATCCAGACTTAAGAGGGAAAGACCCACAAACAAGCAAGACCTGAAGGCTGCGGCTGTAAAGGCCTGGCAAAGCATTAAGAAGGAGGAAACCCAGCGTTTGGTGATGTCCATGGGTTCCAGACTTAAGGCAGTGATTGCCTCCAAAGGATTCGCCACAAAATTTTGAAAATAAAAATATTTTGTTTGGGTTATGTTTATTTGTCCAATTACTTTTGACCTCCTAAAATGTGGAGTGTTTGTAAAGAAATGTGTACAATTCCTACATTTTCTAACACATATTTTTGTTCAACCCTTCAAATTAAACGTTACAATCTGCACTTGAATTCTGTTGTAGAGGTTTCATTTCAAATCCAATGTGGTGGCATGCAGAGCCCAACTCGCGAAAATTGTGTCACTGTCCAAATATTTCTGGCCCTGACTGTAAATGTTGAAGAGCGTTTGGACTTAGGCTGCAGCCTTGTCTGACTCCACGGCTCTGCTGGAAATAAGCCGTTCTTTTACCGTTCACACTCACACTGCAGAGGTTCTCGGTGTAGGAGCTTTTGATAACATCGTAGGTCTTTCCTCCTATTCCGCTCTCCAGCAGTTTCAGGAATAAGCCCGGGTGCCACACCGAATCGAAGGCCTTTTTAAAGTCCACGAAACAGGCGTATATCTTCCCGTTCTTTGTATTGTGGACGTGTCTCTGAATGAGGCTGTGCAGGGTATAGATGTGGTCAGTGGTGCGGTGGTTTGGCATGAACCCTGCTTGGCTCTTGCTGAGGACGTTATGTTCGGTGAGGAAACTGAGGATCCTCTTGTTCAGGATGCTGTTGAACAGTTTCCCCAGGTTGCTGCTGACACATATGCCTCTGTAGTTGGCTGGGTCATACCTGTCCCCATTCTTGTGGATGGGTGTGATGAGGCCTTGGTTCCAGGTAGGAGGGAAGTAGCCGGCACTTAGCACAATATTGAAGAGTTTAACCATTGCAGCCTGTATTTCTGGTGGGCTGTACTTCAGCATTTCTGGTAGGATTCCATCCAGGCCACGGCTTTTCTACATCTTATGGAAGAGATTCTCTCTGCTACTTCCTGTAATGTAATAGGTGTATCCACGGGGTTTTGGAAATTTTTTACTTTTTCCTCCATTGCTTTTAGTTTTGCCATTATGTTTTCCTGTTCTTGGTTTAGTTCTTCCTTTGGGATGTCTTTATAGAGGTCTCTGAAGTACTGGAGCCAGATGTTGCCATTTTGGATATGGATGTTGTTTTTCTTGTCTTTTGTGCCCATGTGGTTCCATAGTTCCCAGAAGGAATTGTCTTGAAGAGCATCTTGGAGTTGGTTAAGCTTGGTAGAGATGTAACTCTGCTTCTTCCTCCTGAGGATGGTTTTGTACTGCCTTTGTATGGTTTCATAGGCTTCCCTCAGACCAGGGTGGTTGGGGTCTCTATGTTTCTTGTTTAAGGCTGTTCTCAGGGTCTTCCGTACGGCTTTACATTCTCTGTCAAACCAACCATTGATCTGTTTTTCTTTTGGTCTCTTGTAGTCGACTTTTTTAAGGTCGGACAGTCTGGCCATTGCGTAGAATATATTGTTGAGGTCTTTTGTAGCTTGACTCACTCCCTTTGGGTTAGGCTGGTACTCGTGGTTGTAGAAGTGGTGGAGCATCCGCTGTATTTCGGGTCTGCTGAGAGCCTCTTTATACTTTAGTGCCGACGTTTTGGACCATTTATATGATGGAGGCCGGTTGAAGAGGCCGCTATGCTGTGGCTTTTGAGTGGGTGGTTTCTCTGTAGATTTCAAGTACAGAAGAAGTTGGCTGTGGTCTGACAGGTGCGTTTGTGGGGTGACTATGAAGGCGCTGATATTTGCCCGGTTCATGTCTGTAATGGCATAATCTACTACACTCCTCCCTACATGGGAGTTTAGTGTATACCTCCCCAAAGAGTCTCCTTTGGTACGTCCATTAAGAATATGAAGTCCTAAACTTCTACATACGTTCAGGAGCTTTTTACCACTTTTGTTGACTGTACTGTCATAGCTGTTTCTCTCTGTGTGTACTGAATCTTGGCCGTCATTCTCTGCTCCAAATATGTAGATGTTCCCATCCGTGGTCAGGAAGTCGTTTTCTCTCCCTGTTCTTGCATTGAGGTCCCCAAAGATGAGAACTTTGCCCAGGGCCTGATAGTGGGCGGCTTCTCTTTGTAAGATCTCGAAGCTCTCTGGATTGAAGTAGGGGACTCTGGCGGTGGTATATAGGTGGCGCAGAGGTGGACATCAGACTGAGAGGTGAGGATGGAGCTGCTGATCCTGATCCATATGTGGCTGCCTCCTCTCTTCACCGGTTTGATGTATTGGTGGAGCTCATCTTTATACCAGATCAGTATTCCTCCTGAGCTCCGGCCCTGTTTGATGTTTTTATTTTTCAGGGCAGGGACAGAGATTTCCCTGTATCCGATGGGCACCCGGGATTCGTTTTCGGCTCTGGTCCATGTTTCCAGGAGGATCTGGATGTCTATATTTTTCAGTCTTTGTATAAAGTCAGGGTCATTTGTTTTACATCCAAAGGTCAAGGTGTTGAGACCCTGAATGTTCCAGCTGCTGATTGTAAGTGAAGTCATTTTTTCTATTTATCTTGTGTGTATATATCTTGTAATGAGTATGGCTGTGTAGGACAAACTGGATTTCTGACTGTTTTGTAAGTGTGCTTGGTTCCATCCAGTCACATTAGTTTCCTGCATAGTGCGCTGAGCAGGGTCTTTACCTCATCCGTATCTCTGCTCTGCGTGTATCTGTGTGGGGTCGGTGGACCCCTCCATGGAGGTCTCCTCCTCTGATGGTCTGATTTTGGGTGAAGAGCTTTGTTTCCAGCTTCTGGAGATAGGATTGGGGTTTTCTGTCTTTTTATTGTTTGGGGTCTTTCGGTGTGATGTTGGTCACTGTTGAATCCAGGCCTGGGTCCTCTGTTTAGTACGATGTCTTTCAGCTCTTTGGCCAGGAGGCTGACCCCTTGTTTGTTGAGGTGCTTATTATCATATAGGTGATGGTGGTTTATAGAAAGGTGTTGTGCCAGGGTCACGTTTGGGACAGTCTTGACCCTTTCTGTCAGTTCCATATTGATGCTTTGGGTGGTTTGCCTGGATATGTCCTTTGTTGGGAGCAGAGATGACAGAATGATTTTGCTGTCTGGGAATTTTAGTTTTGCCGTCTTTGCTAGTTGGGCTAATTGTCCTGCGATCTGCTGGTGCTGGTCTGGCAGATTGTTTGTACCTGTGTGTATAATGATATGGTTTGGGTTGGTAAAACGTGGATTATTGATGACCTCTGTCAGCTGTTCAATAGTTGCACAGTGGATTTTTCTGACCCGTTTTCCTGGGAATAGCCGTTGTGCGTTTAGGTACTTCCCATTTGAGTCCATTATTAGGACGATATCAGGACTTTGTGGTGTCTGGGATGGGTTAAGTGGCTGATGATGGGGGTCTGTGATGCTGGCTTTGCTGGTGGTTGGTTCTCTTCTCACTGGTTCACTTTTCTTGGTTTCAGGATTATTCATATTGTTGGTTATTGTGTTGTTATTTGGCGTCTCCACATTCTGGTCAGTGGAGGCTATGTTGTCTTCTCTCTGGCTTGTTCCCATTGCCCCTGCTGGGTCAGATGTTGAGGAGTCTGTGTTTTTAGTTCTGAAATCTCCTTTCTGAGCCTTTCATTGTCATTTTGTAATTCGCTCATTTCCTCTTATTTTTCTGGAGAGCTGACCTGAACTCACATTTCAGCTTATTGATCTCATTTGTTGCTTGGTCATTTGCATTTCTATGTGAGTTTCTTTGAAGTTCTTCCTTAATTTGAACCAAGTCTCGTTCTAATTGAGATAGACAGTCTCTGATGGTCTCAGGGGAGAGGTGTGAAGTGTTGGGGGTTGTGGAGCTGTCCCTGGGGGTCTGTGTAGATATGTGAGCATTACAAATGGCCTCTGGAGGTTGATATTTTTTAAGGATTTGTGCCTGTTCACTGATATCAGTAAAATGGTCTACAAACTGCTGCAGATTGTCCTCAGTCCCTTGCACCATGACGGTGCCAGTGTTGTACAGACTAAAGGGTATGCCACACTAAACAACATCGCTAACGGGATCGCTAAAAAAGTCACTATTTAGCGATCCCGTTAGCGATGTTGTTGTGTGCGGCATCTGTCAGCGACGAGGCCCCTGCTGTGATCTCGCTCGTCGCTCACATCGTTCCGGACCCTATTTAGATCGTCGGCGCCCCGCAGGTAAGTATATATCGCTAAGTGTGGCACCTTTTCTTAGTGATTTAGCGGTACTTTTGTACCGCTAAAGTCGTTAAGAAGATCGCTAACCGCGATAGCGTCGTTAACTATATCGCTAAGTTAAGCCGCACTTAGCGATATAGAAACAATCCCGCTAGCGATCGCATTAGTATGCGTCGTTATCGTGATCGCTAGCGGGATTGTTTAGTGTGGCAGTAGACTTATGGTGAGTGAGTTGGTGTCATCTTCTGCTTTGCTTTTAATTTTAATCTGCGGCTATTATTGGTGTTGCACTGAGATATATCTTTATACTGCTTGCACAGGGTGGTGTGCCAGGCTGAGAGTTGGTCTGTGTAGAATAATAGGTTGGTTCTCTTTTTTCTTCATCTTTAGTGTAATCAGAATATAGGGTTTCTGGATTCTCCCTCATTGCTTTTCCTTTCTTGACTTTACTGCTCTTCTGCCCTGTGGTGTCTCCATATCTGACCCCCTGGTGTGCTGTGTCTCCAGCCATGTGCTTTGCCCATTTACTTCTAAATTTGTGTTTTCCATTTTTGTGGTTATATAGTAATTATAATCCTTATTTCTAAGAAGATAGATTTGTAGGAAGTCTATGGATTGTTTTGGGGTTGCAGGATGGTCCTACCTTTGGATGCTCAGGTCTCTGGATGTCAGATGAATGCTGTCTGTTTGCAGTCTGTCCTCCAAGAGATTCTTGCTTTGCCTTTAAATCCTCTATTTCTTCCTCTTTCATAAAATCCAAAGTCCAGCTCAGTCCAGGTCCCTTTTCTGTCCCGCGGAGTTGATTTTTTCCAGGTTTTGTCTTACAGTTGCTCATTACAAGGTATAAAGTGATGGAAATTCAGGAGCTCATCTTCAGTGCTTCTTACTCCTAGGAATGGTGTCCTGTATATAACACTGCACAGTACCTCTCCTCCTGTATATATACACTGCACAGTACCTCTCCTCCTGTATATAATGCACAGTACCTCTCCTCCTGTATATAAACACTGCACAGTACCACTCCTCCTGTATATATACACTGCACAGTACCTCTCCTCCTGTATATATACATTGCACAGTACCTCTCCTCCTGTATATATACTGCACAGTACCTCTCCTCCTGTATATAAACACTGCACAGTACCACTCCTCCTGTATATTACACTGCACAGTACCTCTCCTCCTGTATATATACACTGCACAGTACATCTCCTCCTGTATATAAACACTGCACAGTACCACTCCTCCTGTATATATACACTGCACAGTACCACTCCTCCTGTATATATACACTGCACAGTACCACTCCTCCTGTATATACACTGCACAGTACCTCTCCTCCTGTATATATACACTGCACAGTACCTCTCCTCCTGTATATATACTGCACAGTACCACTCCTCCTGTATATATACACTGCACAGTACCTCTCCTCCTGTATATATACACTGCACAGTACCTCTCCTCCTGTATATATACACTGCACAGTACCTCTCCTCCTGTATATACACTGCACAGTACCTCTCCTCCTGTATATATACACTGCACAGTACCTCTCCTCCTGTATATATACACTGCACAGTACCACTCCTCCTGTATATACACACTGCACAGTACCACTCCTCCTGTATATATACACTGCACAGTACCACTCCTCCTGTATATATACATGCACAGTACCACTCCTCCTGTATATATACACTGCACAGTACCACTCCTCCTGTATATATACATTGCACAGTACCACTCCTCCTGTATATATACACTGCACAGTACCACTCCTCCTGTATATATACACTGCACAGTACCACTCCTCCTGTATATATACACTGCACAGTACCACTCCTCCTGTATATATACACTGCACAGTACCACTCTGTATATATAACACTGCACAGTACCTCTCCTCCTGTATATATACACTGCACAGTACCTCTCCTCCTGTATATATACACTGCACAGTACCTCTCCTCCTGTATATATACTGCACAGTACCTCTCCTCCTGTATATATACACTGCACAGTACCACTCCTCCTGTATATATACACTGCACAGTACCACTCCTCCTGTATATATACACTGCACAGTACCACTCCTGTATATATAAACACTGCACAGTACCTCTCCTCCTGTATATAAACACTGCACAGTACCTCTCCTCCTGTATATATACACTGCACAGTACCTCTCCTCCTGTATATATACTGCACAGTACCTCTCCTCCTGTATATATACACTGCACAGTACCACTCCTCCTGTATATATACACTGCACAGTACCACTCCTCCTGTATATATACACTGCACAGTACCACTCCTGTATATATAAACACTGCACAGTACCTCTCCTCCTGTATTATATACACTGCACAGTACCTCTCCTCCTGTATATATACTGCACAGTACCTCTCCTCCTGTATATAAACACTGCACAGTACCACTCCTCCTGTATATATACACTGCACAGTACCACTCCTGTATATATACACTGCACAGTACCTCTCCTCCTGTATATATACACTGCACAGTACCACTCCTCCTGTATATAAACACTGCACAGTACCACTCCTCCTGTATATATACACTGCACAGTACCACTCCTCCTGTATATATACACTGCACAGTACCACTCCTCCTGTATTATACACTGCACAGTACCTCTCCTCCTGTATATATACACTGCACAGTACCTCTCCTCCTGTATATATACTGCACAGTACCACTCCTCCTGTATATATACACTGCACAGTACCTCTCCTCCTGTATATATACACTGCACAGTACCTCTCCTCCTGTATATATACACTGCACAGTACCTCTCCTCCTGTATATACACTGCACAGTACTCTCCTCCTGTATATATACACTGCACAGTACCTCTCCTCCCGTATATATACACTGCACAGTACCTCTCCTCCTGTATATATACACTGCACAGTACCTCTCCTCCTGTTATATACACTGCACAGTACCCTCCTCCTGTATATATACACTGCACAGTACACTCCTCCTGTATATAATACACTGCACAGTACCACTCCTCCTGTATATATACACTGCACAGTACCACTCCTCCTGTATATACACTGCACAGTACCACTCCTCCTGTATATACACTGCACAGTACCTCTCTCCTGTATATATACATGCACAGTACCCTCCTCCTGTATATATACTGCACAGTACCACTCCTCTGTATATACACTGCACAGTACCCTCCTCCTGTATATATACACTGCACAGTACCCTCCTCCTGTATATATACACTGCACAGTACCCTCCTCCTGTTATATACACTGCACAGTACCTCTCCTCCTGTATATACACTGCACAGTACCTCTCCTGTATATATACACTGCACAGTACCTCTCCTCCTGTATATATACACTGCACAGTACCTCTCCTCCTGTATATACACTGCACAGTACCCTCCTCTGTATATATACACTGCACAGTACCACTCCTCCTGTATATATACACTGCACAGTACCACTCCTCCTGTATATATACACTGCACAGTACCACTCCTCCTGTATATAACACTGCACAGTACCACTCCTCCTGTATATATACACTGCACAGTACCTCTCCTCCTGTATATATACACTGCACAGTACCTCTCTCCTGTATATATACACTGCACAGTACCACTCCTCCTGTATATACACTGCACAGTACCTCTCCTCCTGTATATACACTGCACAGTACCGCTCCTCCTGTATATACACTGCACAGTACCGCTCCTCCTGTATATACACTGCACAGTACTACTCCTCCTGTATATATACACTGCACAGTACCACTCATCCTGTATATATACACTGCACAGTACCACTCCTGTATATATACACTGCACAGTACCGCTCCTCCTGTATATACACTGCACAGTACCACTCCTCCTGTATACACTGCACAGTACTACTCCTCCTGTATATATACACTGCACAGTACCGCTCCTCCTGTATATACACTGCACAGTACCACTCCTCCTGTATATATATACACTGCACAGTACCACTCCTCCTGTATACACTGCACAGTACACTCCTCCTGTATATATACACTGCACAGTACCGCTCCTCCTGTATATACACTGCACAGTACCACTCCTCCTGTATACACTGCACAGTACCGCTCCTCCTGTATATACACTGCACAGTACACTCCTCCTGTATATATACACTGCACAGTACCACTCCACCTGTATATACACTGCACAGTACCACTCCTCCTGTATATATACACTGCACAGTACTACTCCTCCTGTATATATACACTGCACAGTACCGCTCCTCCTGTATATACACTGCACAGTACCACTCCTCCTGTATACACTGCACAGTACCGCTCCTCCTGTATATACACTGCACAGTATCGGGTGCCCGGTCTTTCATCAGCAGGAGCCATTCTGTTCCTGCGCGGTTGATGGGCAGCGTCTGCCGTACATCAGTAAACATACGGCTCAGGAGTGAAGCGCGATTTCCTGGTGCAATACAATGAAAGCCTTCTCTCCGGTATCTGCTGCCAAACCCTGTGGGCACGTATGAACATCCCATCTGTGTCTACCTGGCTGCACGTTGCCACCAAACACTTGGCTGCCATTCTGCACAGCGACCTGCTGCCGTTTAACCCCGTCCTGTCTCCTCAGTCTGTATGATTATATTGTTTCCTCTTTTCTTGTAGGGTCTCTGCCAAGTATTTTGGGACATCACAATCCTTCGGGTAATGGACAATTTATAGATCACTGAGGGTCCAACCACTGAGACCACCAGCGATCCTGAGATTGGCGCCGGGGTTTACCATCTCTATCAGTCTGATAGAAATTCATGGAGTGGAGCAGCGCATGTGCTGCCAACCCTCCACTAGGATGGCGTGCCACGAGCCCCGCTGTCCTGGACACTGGAGTTTGACCCCAGCGATCAATAAGTTATCCTCAACTATCACATGGGGAAGGAACGTATTAAAAACTTGGAATTTGGTTAGAAACATTTTAATTATTGTAATCTCCCAACAGATTTAGCGCAGGGATCACTGAGATTTCTGCCCTCCCCCTTTAGGATCCCTCATAGATCACTGCCCCCCTCCCTCGGATAGATTGCCCCTTGGTTCAGGTCTGTGCTCGGCCACTCTAGAACTCCCATCTTCTCCTGGTGACGCCGTTCTTTTGGAGATTTGGAGATCTCTTAGAGTCGTTGTTACTGAAAGGTGAAATTCCTCCTAATCTTAAGCTTTTTAGCAGAAGCTTTAAGGTTCTGATGTTAAGTTGTCTGATATTTGTTCTGTTCACAATCCCCCTCCTCTTTGTGTAAAGCCCCAGTTCCAGAGTACAGTGCTGCCCCCACCATGCTTCACTGTGGGGATGGTGAAGACCGGTGTTGGATTTGCACATTTTAGAATTCTGACCAAAAAGTTCCCTCTTGGTCTCCGACAGAACTCGTTTCTGCTTCTGGCCTGTGTGATGGAAGTTCTGGCAGAACTTTGCTGGGCTCAGATGTTTTTCTGTGTGAGAAAATGCTTCTGTCTCCCCCTGATCCCACAGGCCGGAAATATGAAGAATCTGGGAGATTGTGGTCACATGCAGGACACCACCAGGACTGGTCAGAAGCTCCTGCAGCTCCTCTAATGTTGCTGTCGGCCTCTTGCAGCCTCATGTGATAATTTTCTTCTTGTCTTTTCACCAATATCTGAGGGACGTCCAGTTCTCGGTAATGTCACTGCTGTGTCAGATTTCAGCCACTTCTTGATGACGTCCTCAGTGCCCAAGGTAGATCTGATACCTGGGAAATGTTTTAGCACCTTCTTCTGACTGACAACTTTCCATTAGTGAGATCCTCTGCTGTGTTGTCAGCTGTTTATGGACCTGAAAATGTCAGGAAAATCCTCCTCGAGCAGCGACACTTTCTCTGGGGTTAATCAGAATCGCTGTAAATGATGGCGGCCGAACGCTGGTGCGGTGTAACATGGGAAATGTGACCGGCTGACACTGAGCACAACCACAGGCCCAATATAGGAGGGTGCTCACACTAATACAACCACATGTTAATTTTTTTATTTTGTCCTTCCAAAAAGATTCAGTTTGCTTTTCACTGGATTTGTACTGATTATGGGCGACATTAAAGGGGTAATATGTTCTTAAATTAGTCATCTTGGTAGAATTATTTTCATGACAAAAATATGTTATTTTAACCGGGGCGTGTAGACTTTTATATCTACTGTTTATGCCGTTGTGGCTAAAAGTTTTGAGACTGATACAGATTTTGATTTTCACATTTTGCAGCTTCAGTGTTTTCGCTCTTTTAGTTGTTTGTTTCTCTGGTAACTGACGAACAATTGTAACATTCCATAAGTTTTAACACATTGTTTATTGACAAATATATAAACGTCCCTCACCTCTCCCCTGCCCCTGCAGACCAGTCCCTGTACTTCTGACAGTTACGTTTTCTGGTGAAGCCCCTTTAGACCGGCTCAGACATTTTTGAAGACTGATTGTCTAGAGAAGAGAAGGTGAAGCTGCCATGATCCTGTGTCTGCCAGCAATGAAGCCTCCGGAGATCATCCATGTGCGGGGGCTTCTCATCCATGGAGGGGGATCACACTCCAGGAATAAATAATGGGATCGAAACCTCCTCCAAGAACAACTCATCATCCAGGACAATGTGGAGATGATGGGGTCCAGGTCACAAGACAAAAGTGATAACCAAGTGGCTCGGGAGCAAAACATTATAAGAATAATAATATTATTTCTATAGCACCAACATATTCCGCAGCGCTGTACATTATAGAGGGGACTTGTACAGGCAATAAAAGACATCACAAAATAACAATAATCACATAAATCACAGATACCAAGAGGAATGAGGGCCCTGCTGCTCGCAGCTACAATCTATGAGAAAAAGGGGAGACACAAAAGGTGGATGGTAACAATTGCTTTCATTGTTTGGACCAGCCACAGTGTAAGAATCGGGTGTTCATGTAATTCTGCATGAACCGGTTAACAGCCTGAATATGTAACAGTACAGACACAGAGGGCTATTACATGCATAAAGCGGGTGAGAACAAGATGCGAGGTACCTGATTATGGTAAAAACTTTGAATGAGCCACACAGGGATAGTTAGGTTAATGCATTGAGGCGGTATGCCAGTCTGAACAAATGTGTTTTTAGGTCACGCTTAAAACTGTGGGGATTGTGGATTAATCAAATTATCATGGGTAGTGTATTCCAAAGAATTGGCGCAGCACGTGAAAAGTCTTGGAGACGGGAGTGGGAGGTTGTGATTATTGAGGATGCAAAGGAGGCCACAGGTAGGGTGGTAGGCTGAGACAAGGGAGGAGATGTAGGGTGGTGCTGAGCCATGGAGTGCTTTGTGAGTGAGAGTAATAAGTTTGTACTGGATTCTGGAGTGGATGGGTAACCAGTGTAATGACTGGCACAAGGTAAAGGCATCGGTGTAACGATTGGTGAGGAATATGATCCTGGCTGCAGCATTCAAGACGGATTGGAGAGGGGAGAGTTTGGTAAAAGGGAGACCGATTAGTAGAGAGTTACAGTAGTCCTGACGAGAATGAATAAGAGATACAGTAAGAGTTTTTGCAGAGTCAAAAGTAAGAAAACTCCAAGATCTCATCCCATGGAGAACCTGCAGTGAATCCTCAAAAAGCAACAAAATCCAGAACTTGTGATAACTCCGACCTCTGATGAGAAAAGAATGGGCGGCCATCAGTCAGGATCGGCCCAGAAGCCGATATCTAGCTGCCGGGACAAAGGCAGAAGTCCGGAGAATAAGGGGCAGAAGTGTGGAGAAATAAGTGGCAGAAGTGTGGAGAATAAGGGGCAAAAGTGTGGAGAATAAGGGGCAAAAGTGTGGAGAATAAGGGGCAAAAGTGTGGAGAATAAGGGGCAAAAGTGTGGAGAATAAGGGGCAGGAGTGTGAAGAGTAAGGGGCAGGAGTGTGAAGGATAAGGGGCAGGAGTGTGGAGGATAATGGGCAGGAGAGTGGAGGATAAGGGGCAGGAGTGTGGAGAATAAGGGGCATTATTCCAGAGAATAAGGGGCAGGAGTCCGGAGAATAAGGGGCAGAAGTGTGGAGAATAAGTGGCAGAAGTGTGGAGAATAAGGGGCAAAAGTGTGGAGAATAAGGGGCAAAAGTGTGGAGAATAAGGGGCAAAGTGTGGAGAATAAGGGCAAAAGTGTGGAGAATAAGGGGCATTAGTCCAGAGAATAAGGGGCATTAGTCCAGAGAATAAGGGGCATAGTCCGGAGAATAAGGGGCAGGAGTGTGGAGAATAAGGGGCAGGAGTGTGTAGAATAAGGGGCAGGAGTGTGGAGTGTAAGGGGCAGGAGTGTGGAGGATAAGGGGCAGGAGAGTGGACAAAAAGGGGCAGGAGTGTGGAGAATAAGGGGCAGGAGTGTGGAGAATAAGGGGCAGAGTGTGGAGAATAAGGGCATTAGTCCGGAGAATAAGGGGCAGGAGTCTGGAGAATAAGGGGCAGGAGTGTGGAGAATAAGGGGCAGGAGAGTGGAGAATAAGGGGCAGAAGTCCGGAGAATAAGGGGCAGGAGTGTGGAGGATAAGGGGCAGTAGTGTGGAGAATAAGGGGCAGGAGTGTGGAGGATAAGGGGCAGGAGTGTGGAGAATAAGGGGCAGGAGTGTGGAGGATAAGGAGCAGGAGTGTGGAGAATAAGGGGCAGGAGTGTGGAGAATAAGAAGCAGAAGTGTGGAGAATAAGGGTCAGGAGTCTGGAGACTAAGGGGCAGGAGTATGGAGGATAAGGGGCTGGAGTGTGGAGGATAAGGGGCAGGAGTGTGGAGAATAAGGGGCAGTAGTGCGGAGGATAAGGGGCAGGAGTGTGGAGAATAAGGGGCAGGAGTGTGGAGAATAAGGGGCAGGAGTGTGGAGAATAAGGGGCATTAGTCTAGAGAATAAGGGGCAGAAGTCTGGAGAATAAGGGGCAGTACTGTGGAGGATAAGGGGCAGGAGTGTGGAGGATAAGGGGCAGGAGTGTGAAGGATAAGGGGCAGGAGTGTGGAGAATAAGGGACAGAAGTGTGGAGAATAAGGTGCATTAGTCCAGAGAATAAGGGGCAGAAGTCCTGAGAATAAGGGATAGGAGTGTGGAGAATAAGGGGCAGTAGTGCGGAGGATAAGGGGCAGGAGTGTGGAGAATAAGGGGCATTAGTCTAGAGAATAAGGGCAGAAGTCCGGAGAATAAGGGCCAGGAGTGTGGAAAATAAGGGGCAGGAGTGTGGAGAATAAGAAGCAGAAGTGTGGAGAATAAGGGGCAGGAGTCTGGAGACTAAGGGGCAGGAGTCTGGAGACTAAGGGGCAGGAGTATGGAGGATAAGGGGCAGGAGTGTGGAGAATAAGGGGAAGGAGTGTGGAGGATAAGGGCAAGAGTGTGGAGAATAAGGGGCAAAAGTGTGGAGAATAAGGGGCAGCAGTGTGGAGAATAAGGGGTAAGAGTGGAGAATAAGGGGTAGGAGTGTGGGAATAAGGGGTAGGAGTGTGGAGAATAAGGGGCAGGAGTGTGGAGAATAAGGGCAGGAGTGTGGAGAATAAGGGCTGGAGAGTGGAGAATAAGTGGTAGGAGTGTGGAGGATAAGGGGCTGGGAGTGTGGAGGATAAGGGGCAGGAGTGTGGAGAATAAGGGGCAGGAGTGTGGAGAATAAGGGGCAAGAGTATGGAGAATAAGGGGCAGCAGTGTGGAGGATAAGGGGCAGGAGTGTGGAGAATAAGGGGCAGGAGTGTGGAGAATAAGGGGCAGGAGTGTGGAGAATAAGGGGCAGCAGTGTGGAGAATAAGGGTGGAGAGTGGAGAATAAGGGGCAGGATGTAGTGGAGAATAAGGGGCAGGAGTGTGGAGAATAAGGGGCAGGAGTGTGGAGAATAAGGGGCAGGAGTGTGGAGAATAAGGAGCAGGAGTGTGGAGAATAAGGGGCAGCAGTGTGGAGAATAAGGGGCAGCAGAGTGGAGAATAAGGGGCGGAGAGTGGAGAAAGGGGCAGGAGTGTGGAGGATAAGGGGCAGGAGTGTGGAGAATAAGGGGCAGCAGTGTGGAGAATAAGGGGCTGGAGAGTGGAGAATAAGGGGCTGGAGAGTGGAGAATAAGGGGCAGGAGTGTGGAGAATAAGGGGCAGGAGTGTGGAGATAAGGGGCAGGAGAGTGGAGAATAAGGGGCAGGAGAGGGGAGGATAAGGGGCAGGAGTGTGGAGGATAAGGGGCAGGAGTGTGGAGAATAAGGGGCAGGAGTGTGGGGAATAAGGGGCAGGAGTGTGGAGAATAAGGGGCTGGAGTGTGAAGAATAAGGGGCAGGAGTGTGGAGAATAAGGGGCAGGAGTGTGAAGAATAAGGGGCAGGAGTGTGAAGAATAAGGGGCAGGAGTGTGGAGAATAAGGGGCAGGAGTTTGGAGGATAAGGGGCAGGAGTGTGGAGAATAAGGGGCAGGAGTTTGGAGGATAAGCGGCAGGAGTGTGGAGGATAAGGAGCAGGAGAGTGGAGGATAAGGGGCAGGAGTTTGGAGGATAAGTGGCAAGAGTGTGGAGGATAATGGGCAGGAGTTTGGAGGATAACTGGCAGGAGAGTGGAGGATAAGGGGCAGCAGTGAGGAGAATAAGGGGCAGGAGTGTGGAGGATAAGGGGCAGGAGTGTGGAGGATAATGGGCAGGAGTTTGGAGGATAACTGGCAGGAGAGTGGAGGATAAGGGGCAGCAGTGCGGAGAATAAGGGGCAGGAGTGTGGAGGATAAGGGGCTGGAGTGTGGAGAATAAGGGGCAGGAGTTTGGAGGATAAGTGGCAGGAGTGTGGAGGATAAGGGGCAGCAGTGTGGAGGATAAGTGGCAGGAGAGTGGAGGATAAGGGGCAGCAGTGAGGAGGATAAGGGGCAGGAGTGTGGAGGATAAGGGACAGGAGTGTGGAGGATAAGGGGCAGGAGTGTGGAGGATAAGGGGCAGGAGTGTGGAGAATAAGGGGCAGGAGTATGGAGAATAAGGGGCAGGAGTGTGGAGAATAAGAGGCAGGAGTGTGGAGGATAAGGGGCAGCAGTGAGGAGAATAAGGGCAGGAGTGTGGAGGATAAGGGACAGGAGTGTGGAGGATAAGGGGCAGGAGTGTGGAGGATAAGTGGCAGGAGTGTGGAGGATAAGGGGCAGCGCTGGGAATATTGAGGACTCACAGAAACTTCATGTATTTGTCAATAAAAGTAAAAACTCATGAAATGTTTATAATTGTCCATCAGTTACTATAGAAACAGTGACTAAAAAAGAGAAAACGCTGAAGAGGCATTCTATTGTGAATATAGCTGGAGGTGCAGGATGAGCAGGGCTGTAGGTCTTTCACAGATGAGGGATCTGGAATTGTGGAACGTGTGTATATAATATATATGCGGTAATCTGCAGTAATGGTGTATTGGGGGATGCTGAGATCTTTGGGGGCCCCTTGGAGCATTAATCTGCCATACAGAGTGATCATTTTCCTTCCACCGGGAATTGAGTGCGACACCCGGTCTGGACGCGTCCTGCTCTGTGCGGCCGATGTCCGTTCTGGCCGTGCTGTAGTCTTGTGGGAGCTGCGCTGATACATTGTTTCTCTTGTTTCCCTTACATTTCTCACCTTCTGTATTTTCGTTCTTTTCTGCAGTTTGCGGCTGTGATTTGGCTCAGGGCGGCTTCTTCATCAAGAACGGGGAGTACCTGTGCACATTGGATTACCAGCGCATGTACGGGACGCAGTGCAGCGGCTGCGGAGAGTTTGTGGAGGGAGAAGTGGTGACGGCGCTGGGAAAGACCTACCATCCCGCCTGCTTCGCCTGCACGGCCTGCAAGTGAGTCCTTCATGCAAAACCCATCACCAGTTGTGCTGAAACGACTGCGCTCTTGTCTGTCGTGTATCTGGTGAGGAAGTCGCCATATTGCGCTTATAAAGTGTCACCCGCTATCTGGGACTTCGCCATTCTCAGTCCTCCCCGCTGATCACTACGTATTTATGGGGATTATCGCTTCCATCTGACCTTTCTCTTTCTTCCCCGGCAGGCGTCCGTTCCCACCCGGAGATCGAGTAACATTCAATGGGAGAGACTGCCTGTGCCAGGCGTGCGCTGCCCAACCGATGTCTCCAGGGGCCACGGAGCTGTCGGCTCCCAGCAGTAAGTGCTCTCCATAATCCACCCTTATGTGCGATCTCATTAGCAGAAAGGAAAGGGTCAGCAGGAAGGGAGGAGCAGCCAGAAAGGAAGGAGCATCAGAGAAAGGGAGGAGCTGTGCAGCAAGGAAGGGGAGGAGCGGCCAGAAAGGAAGGGAGGAGCCGTGCAGAAAGGAAGGTGAGGAGCGACCATAAAGGAAGGGAGGAGCAGCCAGAAAGGAAGGAGCATCAGAGAAAGGGAGGAGCTGTGCGAAGAGGGAGGCGGCGAAGAGGGAGAGGTGCGAAGGAGGGAGGAGCGCCAAAAGGAAGGGAGGAGCCGGCAGAAGAAGGGCAAGAGAAGGAGGAGCGTGCACAAGGAAGGGAGGAGCGCGAAGAGAGGACTGCAGAAGAAAGGACGCATAAGGAGGGGGAGCCTGCAGAAAGGAAGGTGAGGAGTGCAAAGAAAGGCGAGGAAGGGAGGAGCATCAGAGAAAGGGAGGAGCCGTGCAGCAAGGAAGGTGAGGAGCGGCCAGAAAGGAAGGGAGGAGCCATGCAGAAAGGAAGGTGAGGAGCGGCCATAAAGGAAGGGAGGAGCAGCCAGAAAGAAAGGGAGGAGCCATGCAGAAAGGAAGGTGAGGAGCTGCCAGAAAGGAAAGGGTCAGCAGGAAGGGAGGAGCGGCCAGAAAGGAAGGGAGGAACCGGGCAACAAGGAAGGTGAGGAGCGGCCATAAAGGAAGGAAGGAGCAGCCAGAAAGAAAGGGAGGAGCCGTGCAGAAAGGAAGGTGAGGAGCCGTGCAGAAAGGAAGGAGAGGAGCGGCCAGAAAGGAAGGGAGGAGCAGCCAGAAAGGAAGGGAGGAGCCGTGCAGAAAGGAAGGTGAGGAGCGGCCATAAAGGAAGGGAGGAGCAGCCAGAAAGAAAGGGAGGAGCCTTGCAGAAAGGAAGGTGAGGAGCTGCCAGAAAGGAAAGGGTCAGCTGGAAGGGAGGAGCAGCCAGAAAGGAAGGGAGGAGCCGTGCAGAAAGGAAGGTGAGGAGCGGCCATAAAGGAAGGGAGGAGCAGCCAGAAAGAAAGGGAGGAGCCATGCAGAAAGGAAGGTGAGGAGCTGCCAGAAAGGAAAGGGTCAGCAGGAAGGGAGGAGCAGCCAGAAAGGAAGGGAGGAGCCGTGCAGAAAGGAAGGTGAGGAGCTGCCAGAAAGGAAAGGGTCAGCAGGAAGGGAGGAGCAGCCAGAAAGGAAGGGAGGAGCCGTGCAGAAAGGAAGGTGAGGAGCGGCCAGAAAGGAAGAGAGGAGCCGTGCAGCAAGGAAGGGGAGGAGTGGCCAGAAAGGAAGGGAGGAGCCGGGCAACAAGGAAGGTGAGCGGCCAGAAAGGAAGGGAGGAGCCGGGCAACAAGGAAGGTGAGGAGCGGCCAGAAAGGATGTGAGGAGCAGCCAGAAAGGAAAAGGAGGAGCGGCCAGAAAGGAAGGGAGGAGCCGTACAGAAAGGAAGGTGAGGAGCAGCCAGAAAAGAAGGGAGGAGCATCAGGAGGAAGGAAGGAGCAGCCAGAAAGGAAGGGAGGAGCAGGCAGAAAGGAAGGGAGGAGCCATGCAGAAAGGAAGGTGAGGAGTGGCCAGAAAGGAAGGAGTAGCAGCCAGAAAGGAAGGGGAGGAGCATCCAGAAAAGAAGGGAGGAACATCAGAGGTAGGGGAGCCGTGCAGCAAAGAAGGGGAGGGGCGGCCAGAAAGGAAGGGAGGAGCAGCCAGAAAGGAAGTGGAGGAGCGTCCAGAAAGGAAGGGAGGAGCCGTGCAGCAAGGAAGGGGAGGAGTAGCCAGATAGGAAGGGAGGAGCATCAGAGGAAGGGAGGAACATCAGAGGAAGGGAGGAGCAGCCAGAAAGGAACGGAGGAGCAGGCAGAAAGGAAGGGAGGAGCCATGCAGAAAGGAAGGTGAGGAGTGGCCAGAAAGGAAGGGAGGAGCAGCCAGAAAGGAAGGGGAGGAGCATCCAGAAAAGAAGGGAGGAACATCAGAGGTAGGGGAGCCGTGCAGCAAAGAAGGGGAGGGGCGGCCAGAAAGGAAGGGAGGAGCAGCCAGAAAGGAAGTGGAGGAGCGTCCAGAAAGGAAGGGAGGAGCCGTGCAGCAAGGAAGGGGAGGAGTAGCCAGATAGGAAGGGAGGAGCATCAGAGGAAGGAGGAGGAGCAGCCAGAAAGGAACGGAGGAGCAGGCAGAAAGGAAGGGAGGAGCCATGCAGAAAGGAAGGTGAGGAGTGGCCAGAAAGGAAGGGAGGAGCAGCCAGAAAGGAAGGGGAGGAGCATCCAGAAAAGAAGGGAGGAACATCAGAGGTAGGGGAGCCGTGCAGCAAAGAAGGGGAGGGGCGGCCAGAAAGGAAGGGAGGAGCAGCCAGAAAGGAAGTGGAGGAGCGTCCAGAAAGGAAGGGAGGAGCCGTGCAGCAAGGAAGGGGAGGAGTAGCCAGATAGGAAGGGAGGAGCATCAGAGGAAGGGAGGAACATCAGAGGAAGGGAGGAGCAGCCAGAAAGGAACGGAGGAGCAGGCAGAAAGGAAGGGAGGAGCCATGCAGAAAGGAAGGTGAGGAGTGGCCAGAAAGGAAGGGAGGAGCAGCCAGAAAGGAAGGGGAGGAGCATCCAGAAAAGAAGGGAGGAACATCAGAGGTAGGGAGGAGCCGTGCAGCAAAGAAGGGGAGGGGCGGCCAGAAAGGAAGGGAGGAGCAGCCAGAAAGGAAGTGGAGGAACGTCCAGAAAGGAAGGGAGGAGCCGTGCAGCAAGGAAGGGGAGGAGTAGCCAGAAAGGAAGGGAGGAGCCGTGTAGAAAGGAAGGTGAGCTGCCAGAAAGGAAGGGAGGAGCATCAGAGGAAGGGAGGAACATCAGAGGAAGGGAGGAGCAGCCAGAAAGGAAGGGAGAAGCAGAAAGGAAGGGAGGAGCAGGCAGAAAGGAAGGGAGGAGCCATGCAGAAAGGAAGGTGAGGAGTGGCCAGAAAGGAAGGGAGGAGCAGCCAGAAAGGAAGGGGAGGAGCGTCAAGAAAAGAAGGAGGAGCATCAGAGGTAGGGAGGAGCCGTGCAGCAAGGAAGGGGAGGAGTGGCCAGAAAGGAAGGGAGGAGCATCTAGCAAGGAAGGGAGGAGCTGTGCAGCAAGGAAGGGGAGGAGCAGCCAGAAAGGAAGGGAGGAGCAGCCAGAAAGGAAGGGGAGGAGCATCCAAAAAGGAAGGGAGGAGCCGTGTAGAAAGGAAGGTGAGGAGCTGCCAGAAAGGAAAGAGTCAGCAGGAAGGGAGGAGCAGCCAGAAAGGAAGAGAGGAGTATCAGAGGAAGGGAGGAACAGTGCAGAAAGGAAGGTGAGGAGTGGCCAGAAAGGAAGGGAGAGGCAGCCAGAAAGGAAGGGAGGAGCGGCTAGAAAGGAAGGTGAGGAGCAGCTAGAAAGGAAGGTGAGGAGCCGTGCAGAAACGAAGGTGAGGAGCGGCCAGGAAGGGAGGAGCATCAGAGGAAGGGAGGAACAGCCAGAAAGGAAGGGAGACGCCGTGCAGAAAGGAAGGGAGGATCTGTGCAGAAAGGAAGGTGAGGAGCTGCCAGAAAGGAAAGGGTCAGCAGGAAGGGGAGGAGCAGCCAGAAAGTAAGGGAGGAGCATCAGAGGAAGGGAGGAGCCGTGCAGCAAAGATGGTGAGGAGCGGCCAGAAAGGAAGGGATGAGCATCAGATGAAGGGAGGAGCGGCCAGAAAGGAAAGGGTCAGCAGGAAGGGATGAGCAGCCAGAAAGGAAGGGAGGAGCATCAGAGAAAGGGAGGAGCCATGCAGCAAGGAAGGGGAGGAGCGGCCAGAAAGGAAAGGGTCAGTAGAAAGGGGAGGAGCAGCCAGAAAGTAAGGGAGGAGCATCAGAGGAAGGGAGGAGCCGTGCAGCAAAGATGGTGAGGAGCGGTCAGAAAGGAAGGGAGGAGCATCAGATGAAGGGAGGAGCGGCCAGAAAGGAAAGGGTCAGCAGGAAGGGAGGAGCAGGCAGAAAGGAAAGGGGAGGAGCCGTGCAGAAAGGAAGTTGGGGAGCCTCCAGAAAGGAAAGGGTCAGCAGGAAGGGAGGAGCCGTACAGCAAGGAAGGGGAGGAGCGGCCAGAAAGGAAAGGGTCAGCAGGAAGGGAGGATCCCTGCAGTAGAGACAATAGAAGCAGCTGCACGTCTCCACCTTGGCTCCCCCCTTCCTGCTGACTCTTTCCTTTCTGGCCACGCCTCACCTTCCTTGCTGTATGGCTCCTCCCTTCCTCTGATGCTCCTCCTTTCCTTTCTGGCTGCTCCTCCCCTTCCTTGTTGTACGGCTCCTCCCTTCCTGTGATGCTCCTCCTTTCCTTTCTGGCTGCTCCTCCCCTTCCTTGCTGCACGGCTCCTCCCTTCCTCTGATGCTCCTCCCTTCCTTTCTGGCTGCTCCTCCCCCGCCCTGTTGCATGGCTCCTCCCTTAATTTTTCACTGCTTCTCCCTTTTTCTGCTGCATTGCTCCTCCCTTTCTGGCAGCTCCTCCCTATGCTTATGGCTCCTCCCTTCCTCTGCTGCCCCTTTCTTGCTGCTTTTCCTCTTCTTTTGTTACTGCTGCTCCTTCCCTTTTCTCTGCTTTCCAGCTGCTCTTCACCTTTTAAGCTGACCCTACCCGATTTCTTCCTGCTCCTCCTCTTCCCCACAGTTACTCCTTACCCTGTTGTGGCCCTTCCCATTCTGTGCAGCCACTCCCCTTATCTGCTCTTTGGCTGCTCCTCCACTTTTCTGTGGTTCCTCCCTTCTCTGAGGTCCTCCCCTTCCCCCACATACAGTATAGGACATTTGAGCTTTGAGTTGTACAGCAGATTCCTCTCTGACAGTCTGGTTGCTATAGAGACAATGTAACAAGCACTGTTGCCAGGCAGCAGGTCCACAGTAGCGACCTGAGCTCAGTCTATCAACCTTCTGACTAAACTGAAGGCTAAGAAGAGGGTCAGACGCCCGGCAGAACGACACCCGGCAGTACGACTCCCAGCAGTATGATGCCCAGCAGTATGACGTCCGGCAGGACGACCCCTGGCAATACGACGCCCGGCAGCACGACGCCCGGCAGCACGACGCCCGGCAGGACTGCCCCTTTTATATGACTTTTACCTCTGCAGCCGAATGATTCCGATTTGAGAGAACCCCTTGAAGTCGCCCTTACCTGCTGCGACCTCTGGCTGCTGCTTGCCTTTGTGCTGACAACATCCAGGTGACTGTCGGGGATGAGCGGTGTCAGGTTTCGGCCTCAATAATGGCGGCAGCGGCGTTCATCATGTGTAAAATATTCCCAGAAGTCGCCACACACGAGTCCACCATGAAAACCCACCACATGTCCAGTGTTCGCGTTCTGGGGAACATTGTGTGGATTATGGCTACAGAATTGCCCACATGTGGGATCAACTGCGGGGGTCACAGAACTGCGGGGGGCACAAACCTCTGCTGTCATATAGCCGGGTACTGTGCGGTACCGCGAAACCGGTCACCCCCCCGAGCCGCCCCCTTGATATAGGCAGGTTCCATGAAATGTGCTGGATCACTGGTGGTGAGCATACGAGCAGTAGCTCCAGCATACGCGCACAACGCTCCAGGGCGAATAAACCCGAGGAAGCTGCTGTCCCCAAATGTCAGCCCAAATTTAAAGGAAGGGGGGCCCACTGGGGTCGGTCTTTGTTGTCCCTCCTCATTCTCGGGTCCTCTGTGAGTTTGAGGTTCTGCGCAGGATCTTGGCTGTTCCCAGCATTGCCCTTTTCTGGACAGAGCTCAGATGTTCTCCTGGGATCTGTTGTATCCGTTCTTCCATCTTAGGGGTCACA
The DNA here is from genome assembly GCA_033576555.1 of Oophaga sylvatica. Taxonomy (NCBI): domain Eukaryota; kingdom Metazoa; phylum Chordata; class Amphibia; order Anura; family Dendrobatidae; genus Oophaga; species Oophaga sylvatica. The sequence continues at coordinate 90,368 of JARQOD010001315.1, forward strand.
GCCATTGGTAGGATTTCTCCATGTCAGCCACCTCCATTATCTGTCGATGGTACATCCCATGCAGCGGCTCGTCTTGCCATGGTGCTTCATGTTTCTGTTCTTCCTTCCAGATCTGTTGTTGTTGCTGCCTTAGGCTTTCTCTCAGCTTCTCATCTTTTGGCGCCATTCTTCTGATGTATTCCTGGATGCTCCTCGTTTCATCCGTGATGGTGGCTTGGATTCTTATCAAGCCTCGACCGCCTCCTTTCTGTTGGTATATAATCTTTGGGTGCTAGATTGGTGGAGACCTCCATGCATTGTGAGGGCTTTCGTTTCTTCACATCTGCAGCTTCCATCTCTTCTTTTGGCCAGCCACTATGCCAGCAGGGTATCTGATAACTGGCAGGGCATCTATATTGATGGCGCGGATTTTATTCTTCCCATTGAGCTGGCTCTTCAGGACCCTTTGATGGTATTTGGATGTTGCTGCTTTCCTGGCCTCCTCATCATGGTGAGATGGGATGCTGAGGTGCTTGTAACATGTCTGTACATCTGCTCCGTGCCCTGCCGGTAATTCCACTCCATTGGTCTTGACTACCTTGCCTCTTTATTACCAACCGGCCTCACTTCTCCAGTCTGAAGCCATCCCGATGTCTTCGCTGTAGATCCTTGTCAGGTGGATCAGTGAATCGATGTCTCGTTCGTTTTTCGCATACAGCTTGATATCATCCATGTAGAGGCTGATGGGGCTTCCACTCTTGAACTTGTATCCATAGCCAGACTCTGTAATTATCTGACTGAGGGAGTTCAGGCCTATGCAGAGCAGCAATGGGGACAGCGCGTCACCTCGGTATATGCCGCATTTGATGGCCACTTGTGCTCGTTGTCTGGTGTTGACTTCCAGTGTTGTTCTCCATAGCCCCATTGAGTTTCTGAGGAAGGTTCTTAATTTCCTGACATTGTAGAGAGCCCAGCATTCACAGATCCATGTGTGTGGCATGGAGTCATAGGCTTTCCTGTAGTCAGTCCAGGCTGTGCTGAGGTTGTCTGGATCTTGAGTCTTGAGCGACTGCTCTATCTACTAGGAGGCTGCTATAGTGGCGGGTAGGATGTAATGGTGAAGTGTACGGCCTACGACACAGGAGACTGGGCTCAGATCCCGGCTATGCCCTGCTGGACATAATATTCTGACACCATAGCGCCTACCTCAAAAGAGTGTCACGATCAAAGAGTCATGCCGGCTCGGACGTCGCCCGGATTCACAACGTCCACGTCAGGACGATCTGATGATAAATGGCTACTGGAACAAACCATTCATGGAGAAGGAAATATATATATATAATCTGGGAATCTACTGTCCCATCCTGATCCTCATTTATATTGTGTCTTATCCTCCAGTCACCTCCAGAGCTGCACTCACTACTCACAGTCAGCAGTAATCAGCTCTGTATTGTCAATGCAGCTTAGTATGTGTCTAGAGCATGAGGTGAGAACCAGATAATTGGAGTAAGGTATTTCCTGAGCTTTCTGCTCTGATTCTTCCGGTGAGAATTTTCGGTCATTTCTCCTGACTCCAGGTCGCGGCTTTATTGTCCCTCATCAGTTCCTCCTGGTCGCGCAGTCAGTCGCGCTGTTAGGATCTAAGACCCCCCAGGAAATCTCGCTTCATGATTGGACATTCTCTATCACTGGACCCCTGAGCGGTAAATCTGGAGGTACAGTGATGGCTCCTCACACAACGGGCGTCCCTGGGACGAATCCCACAGTCACATGATGTCGATCACTGCGTCGGGTGTCATTGTCACAAGCACGATGTGACAGTCAGAAGCGGTCACAGAGGGGTCGTGTCACCGCCAATCTGCTCACCGCGCGGCACCTGTGAGACGCCCGGAAATGATGGCCCCGTGTATTGTCACCCTCGTATATGGCGACCGGAGGTCCAGGAGCAGGAAATGGTGATTACTGTAGATTGTCAGCTCTTTGGATCAGGATCCTTCAGCCGTGACACTGGGAGCAGAGGGGTTAATAAGGCACTTACTGCTGAGATGGGGAACAGAGGGGCTTTGCAGCTGAGTGACAATCAATGTACCCCCAAAAAATGGAATACGTGATGAAAGCGTCATATCTGGAAAAATAAAAGTGTCGCTGATCAGATAATGGCGACATGAGCAGAGAAACTATTTTTTTCTTTTATGAAATGCTTTCAACTATAAAAATATAAAACCGTAAACTGAACGTGGTAGAAATAAACCCGAGACACAGCGGCGGCGGGGTCGCGGCTCCCCACTATTTCTCGCACTCGGAACTTCTCTCCAACGTTTTCCAGTTCGTTGTTTGACGTCTTTCCCGAGATCAATCAAATAGAAATTGTCCCGTAAATCATCCGGTCCAACGGCGGCGACCGGGACCGAGAAATACGGAACCTCTGCCTCCAGGAGGAAAAGCACAAAAAGGAAGAGGTGTCCTCACGCTTAAAGGGGTAGGGTCGTTTAAAGGGGTAAGAACAACATGGAGGAAGCGGCCGAGCGCTGCTGATCTCACAGTCACATGTGCAGGCCGGTGACGATCCTGAGGCTTTCTCTCCGCTTGTTTGCAGGCTGCTCCGGCTGCGGCAGAGACATCAAGAACGGACAAGCGCTGCTGGCCCTGGACAAACAATGGCACCTGGGCTGCTTCAAGTGTAAATCCTGCGGCAAGGTCCTGACAGGGGAATACATCAGCAAGTAAGGAAGAAATCATCACCCCCATCATCTCCTGCTCACTGCGGATAGAGAGCGCACGCCGTATACTGCTGACACCCTGCCTGTATACAGGAGGTCATCAGCCCCGCCCCCGGTGATGACATCACTGACGAGACCACACCCCTTATACTCCAGCCCCGCCCCTCATCTATCACTGCTGACACCCTGCCTGTATACAGGAGGTCATCAGCCCTGCCCCCGGTGATGACATCACTGACAAAACCACACCCCTTATACTCCAGCCCCGCCCCTCATCTATCACCGCTGACAACCTGCCTGTATACAGGAGGTCATCAGCCCCGCCCCCGGTGATGACATCCCTGCAAAACCACACCCCTTATACTCCAGCCCCGCCCCTCATCTTTCACTGCTGACAACCTGCCTGCATACAGGAGGTCATCAGCCCCGCCCCCGTGATGTCATCACTGATATGATGATGAGACTACACCCCTTATACTTCAGCCCCGCCCCTCATCTATCAGTGCTGACACCCTGCCTGTATACATGTGAGAGGTTATCAGCCCCGCCCCGGTGATGACATCACAGATATAATGATGAGACCACACCCCTTATACTTCAGCCCCGCCCCTCATCTATCACTGCTGACATTCTGCCTGTATACAGGAGGTCATCAGCCCCGCCCCCGGTGATGACATCACTGATATAATGATGAGACTACACCCCTTATACTTCAGCCCCGCCCCTCATCTATCACTGCTGACACCCTGCCTGTATACAGGAGGTCATCAGCCCTGCCCCCGGTGATGACATTACTGATGAGACCACACCCCTTATACTCCAGCCCCGCCCCTCATCTATCACCGCTGACAACCTGCCTGTATACAGGAGGTCATCAGCCCCGCACCCGATGATGACATCATTGACGAGACCACACCCCTTACACTCCAGCCCCGCCCCTCTATCACTGCTGACAACCTGCCTGTATACAGGAGGTCATCAGCCCCGCCCCCGGTGATGACATCACTGACAAGACAACACCTCTTATACTCCAGCACCGCCCCTCATCTATCACCGCTGACACCCTGCCTGTATACAGGAGGTCATCAGCCCTGCCCCTCATCTATCACTGCTGACACCCTGCCTGTATACAGGAGGTCATCAGCCCCCGGTGATGACATCACTGACAAGACCACACCCCTTATACTCCAGCTCCGCCCCTCATCTATCACTACTGACAACCTGCCTGTATACATGTAAGAAGTTATCAGCCCCGCCCCCAGTGATGACATCACTGATATGATGAGACCACACCCCTTATACTCCAGCTCCGCCCCCTCATCTATCACTGCTGACAACCTGCCTGTATACATGTGAGAGGTTATCAGCCCCGCCCCTGGTGATGACATCACTGATATAATGATGAGACCACACCCCTTATACTCCAGCCCCTCCCCGGTGATGACATCACTGATATAATGATGAGACCAACCCGTATACTCCAGCCCCTGCTCCGCAGTGATGACATCACTGATATAATGATGATACCACGCCCCTTATACTCCAGCCCCGCCCTTCATCTATCACTGCTGACCAGCCTGTATACATGTGAGAGGTCATCAGCACTGCCCCCAGTGATGACATCACTGATATAATGATGAGACCACACCCCTTATACTCCAGCCCCGCCCCTCATCTATCACCGCTGACACCCTGCCTGTATACATGTGAGAGGTCATCAGCCCCGCCCCCGATGATGACATCACTGATATAATGATGAGACCACACCCCTTATACTCCAGCCCCGCCCCTCATCTATCACTGCTGACAACCGGCCTGTATACATGTGAGAGGTTATCAGCCACGCCCCCAGTGATGACATCACTGATATGAGACCACACCCCTTATATTCCAGCCCCGCCCCTCATCTATCACCGCTGACAACCTGCCTGTATACATGTGAGAGGTTATCAGCCCCGCCCCAATGATGACATCACTGATATAATGATGAGACCACACCCCTTATACTCCAGCCCCACCCCTCATCTATCACCGCTGACAACCTGCCTGTATACATGTGAGAGGTTATCAGCCCCGCCCCCGGTGATGACATCACTGATATACTGATGAGACCACACCCATTATACTCCAGCCCCACCCCCTGTGATGTCATCACTGATATAATGATGAGACCACACCCCTTATACTCCAGCCCTGCCCCTCATCTATCACTGCTGACAACCGGCCTGTATACATGTGAGAGGTTATCAGCCCCGCCCTCGGTGATGACATCACTGATATAATGATGAGACCACACCCTTATACTCCAGCCCCGCCCCCTGTGATGTCATCACTGATATAATGATGAGACCACACCCCTTATACTCCAGCCCTGCCCCTCATCTATCACTGCTGACAACCTGCCTATATACATGTGAGAGGTTATCAGCCCCGCCCTCGGTGATGTCATCACTGATATAATGGAGACCACACCCCTTATACTCCAGCCCCGCCCCTGGTGATGACATCACTGATATAATGGAGACCACACCCCTTATACTCCAGCCCCGCCCCTGGTGATGTCATCACTGATATAATGGAGACCACACCCCTTATACTCCAGCCCCGCCCCTGGTGATGACATCACTGATATAATGGAGACCACACCCCTTATACTCCAGCCCCGCCCCTGGTGATGACATCACTGATATAATGGAGACCACACCCCTTATACTCCGGCCCCGCCCCTGGTGATGTCATCACTGTCTTCGGCTGATCTGGTGTCGTCTTGTTTCCGCAGGGACGGGTCTCCGTACTGTGAGAAGGATTATCAGCTTCTCTTCGGGGTGAAGTGTGAGGCTTGTCGTGAGTTCATCACAGGGAAGGTTCTGGAGGTAACGTCTCGTCTCTCGTTCTGTTGCTTGTTGGTGGGTTGTGAGGGTGGATGGAGGCGGCAGATGTTGGGATCCGGTCACAGGAGAAACACAACGTTCAATAACTACAGTGGGGACGGAAAGTATTCACACCCCTTTACATTTTTCACTCTTTGTTTCATTGCAGCCATTTGGTAAATTCAGTAAAGTTCATTTTTTCTCATTAATGTGCACTCTGCTCCCATCTTTACTGAAAAAAACAAATGTAAACATTTTTGCAAATTGATTAAAAAAGTAAAACTGAAATCTCACATGGTCATAAGTATTCAGCCCCTTTGCTCAGTGTTGAGTAGAAGCACCTTTTGAGCTAGTACAGCCATGAGTCTTCTTGGGAATGATGTAACAAGTTTTTCACCCCTGGATTTGGGGATCCTCTGCCATTCTTCCTGGCAGATCCTCTCCAGTTCCGTCAGGTTGGATGGTGAACGTTGGTGGACAGCCATTTTCAGGTCTCTCCAGAGATGCTCAGTTGGGTTTAGGTCAAGGCTCTGGCTGGGTCAGTCAGGAATGGTCACAGAGTTGTTCTGAAGCCACTCCTTTGTTATTTTAGCTGTGTTCTTGGGGTCATTGTCTTGTTGGAAGGTGAACCTTCGGCCAAGTCTGAGGTCCAGAGCACTCTGGAAGAGGTTTTCATCCAGGATATCTCTGTACTTGGCTACATTCATGGTTCCTTCAATTGCAACCAGTCGTCCTGTCCCTGCAGCTGAAAAACACCCCCATAGCATGATGCTGCCACCACCATGTTTCACTGTGGGGATTGTATTGGGCAGGTGATGAGCAGTGCCTGGTTTTCTCCACACATACCGCTCAGAATTATCACCAAAAAGTTCTATCTTCTTCTCATCAGAGCAGAGAATCTTATTTCTCATAGTCTGGGAGTCCTTCATGTGTTTTTTAGTAAACTCTATGCGGTCTTTCATATGTCTGGCACTGAGGAGAGGCTTCCGTCGGGCCACTCTGCCATAAAGGCCTGACTGGTGGAGGCTGCAGTGATAGTTGACTTTGTGGAACTTTCTCCCATCTCCCTACTGCATCTGTGGAGCTCAGCCACAGTGATCTTGGGGTTCTTCTTTACCTCTCTCACCAAGGCTCTTCTCCCACGATTGCTCAGTTTGGCTGGACGGCCAGGTCTAGGAAGACTTCTGGTGGTCCCAAACTTCTGCCATTTAAGGATTATGGAGGCCACTGTGCTCTTAGGAATTTTGAGTACTGCAGAAATTCTTTTGTAACCTTGGCCAGATCTGAGCCTTGCCACAATTCTGTCTCTGAGCTCCTTGGCCAGTTTCTTTGGCCTCATGATTCTCATTTGGTGTGACATGCACTGTGAGCTGTAAGGTCTTATATAGACAGGTGTGCGCCTTTACAAATCAAGTCCTATCAGTGTAAATTACACACAGCTGGACTCGAATGAAGGAGTAGAACCATCTCAAGGAGGATCACAAGGAAATGGACAGCATGTGACGTAAATATGAGGGTCTGAGCAAAGGGGCTAAATACTTATGACCATGTGAGATTTCAGTTTTTCTTTTTTTATTAAATTTGCAAAAATTTCTACATTTGTTTTTTTCAGTAAAGATGGGGCAGAGTGCACATTAATGAGACAAAATGAACTTTACTGAATTTACCAAATGGCTGCAATGAAAAATGTAAAGGGGTCTGAAAACTTCCCGTACCCACTGTAAATGATTTTCTACTTTGGCGACTTTCTAAAGGACATTTGGTTTAAAATTTTCACCATTTTCAATATCTGTGATTGCTGTCAATGAATCTTTTCTATTTCTCACTTCTGAGGGTTTGTTACATTGTATCCAGCCTTGGAGTATTCTCTGGTCCAGACCGGGGCAGATTGCGGCCCGCGGACTGAGACAGGCGTGGGGCTGGAAACCAGAGGTCCACGGGCCGCACGGTGCTCGCCCGCTCGCTGTCTCCATCTGCGCTGACTTCTTTGGCAGAGAAGGATCCTCCGGCCACTTCCTCCACCAATCAGCGTCTGAGACAGCTGATGTGATTACATCATTTCATCTAGTGAGCTGTGTACAGTCATGGACAAAAGTTTTGAGAATGACACGAATATTAAATTTTACAAAGTCTACTGCTTCACTTTTTCTAATGGCAATTTGCATATACTCCAGAATGTTATAAAGAGTGATCAGCTTAACAGCAATTACTTGCAAAGTCAATATTTGGCTAGAAAATGAACTTTATCCCCCAAAACACATTTCAACATCATTGCAGCCCTGCCTTAAAAGGACCAGCTAACCTCTTTTCAGTGATTGCTCCATTAACACAGGTGTGGGTGTTGATGAGGACATGGCTGGAGATCAATCTGTCATGATTAAGTAAGAATGACACCACTGGACACTTTAAAAGGAGGCTGGTGCTTGGCATCATTGTTTCTCTTCTGTTAACCATGGTTATCTCTAAAGAAACACGTGCAGTCATCATTGCAATGCACAAAATGGCCTAACAGGGAAGAGTATCGCAGCTAGAAAGATTACACCTCAGTCAACAATCTATCGCATCATCAAGAACTTCAAGGAGAGAGGATCCATTGTTGCCAAAAAGGCTCCAGGGCGCCCAAGAAAGACCAGCAAGCGCCAGGACCGTCTCTTAAAAGTGTTTCAGCTGCGGGATTGGGCTACCAGCAGTGCAGAGCTTGCTCAGGAATGGCAGCAGGCAGGTGTGAGTGCATCTGCACGCACTGTGAGGCGGAGACTCTTGGAGCAAGGCCTGGTCTCAAGGAGGGCAGCAAAGAAGCCACTTCTCTCCAGAAAAAACATCATGGACAGACTGATATTCTGCAAAAGGTACAGGCAGTGGACTGCTGAGGACTGGGGTAAAGTTATTTTCTCTGATGAATCCCCTTTTCGATTGTTTGGGACATCAGGAAAACGCCTCATTCGGAGAAGACAAGATGAGCGCTACCACCAGTCTTGTCTCATGCCAACTGTTAAGCATCCTGAAACCATTCATGTGTGGGGTTGCTTCTCAGCCAAGGGAATCGGCTCTCTCACAGTCTTGCCTAAAAAACACAGCCATGAATAAAGAATGGTACCAGAATGTCCTCCAAGAGCAACTTCTCCCAACCCTCCAAGAGCAGCTTGGCGATCAACAATGCCTTTTCCAGCATGATGGAGCACCTTGCCATAAAGCAAAGGTGATAAGTAAATGGCTCAGGGAACAAAACATAGAGATTTTGGGTCCATGGCCTGGAAACTCCCCAGATCTTAATCCCATTGAGAACTTGTGGTCAATCATCAAGAGACGGGTGGACAAACAAAAACCTAAAAATTCTGACAAAATGAAAGCATTGATTGTGCAAGAATGGACTGCTATCAGTCAGGATTTGGTCCAGAAGTTGATTGAGAGCATGCCAGGGAGAACTGCAGAGGTCCTGAAGAAGAAGGGTCAACACTGCAAATATTGACTTGCTGCATTAACTCATTCTAACTGTCAATATAAGCTTTTATTACTCATATGTTTGCAATTATTATATTTCTGTCTGTGATAAAAACATCTGTCAAACACACATAAAAACCAGAGGGCAGCAGATCATGTGAAATAGAATATTTGTGTCATTTTCAAAACTTTGGCCATGACTGTACTGCGGAGTCAGCACACCAGGGGCAGGGAGAGAAGTGGAGCACCGGGGAACAGGACCGGGGAGAGTATGTGGTGTTCTGCATATGGGGAGACTATGGGGGCCTCATGAAGTATATAGGGAGGATGTGTGAGCCTCAAGCAGTATATAGGGAGGCTGTGTGGGGCTCATGCAGTATATAGGGAGGCTGTGTGGGCTCATGCAGTATATATAGGGAGGCTGTGTGGGCTCATGCAGTGTATATAGGGAGGCTGTGTGGGCCTCATGCAGTATATAGGGAGGCTGTGGGGCTCATGCAGTATATAGGGAGGCTGTGTGGGGGGTCATGCAGTATATAGGGAGGCTGTGTGGGGCTCATGCAGTGTATATAGGGAGGCTGTGTGGGGCTCATGCAGTGTATATAGGGAGGCTGTGTGGGGCTCATGCAGTATATAGGGAGGCTGTGTGGGGCTCATGCAGTATATATAGGGAGGCTGTGTGGGGCTCATGCAGTATATAGGGAGGATGTGTGAGCCTCAAGCAGTATATAGGGAGGCTGTGTGAGGCTCATGCAGTATATAGGGAGGCTGTGTGGGCTCATGCAGTATATAGGGAGGCTGTGTGGGGCTCATGCAGTATATAGGAGGCTGTGTGGGGCTCATGCAGTATATAGGGAGACTATGTGGGCCTCATGCAGTATATAGGGAGGCTGTGTGTGGCTCATGCAGTGTATATAGGGAGGCTGTGTGGGGCTCATGCAGTATATAGGGAGGCTGTGTGGGCTCATGCAGTTATATAGGGAGGCTGTGTGGGGCTCATGCAGTATATATAGGGAGGCTGTGTGGGGCTCATGCAGTATATATGGGAGGCTGTGTGGGGCTCATGCAGTGTATATAGGGAGGCTGTAATGGGGCTCATGCAGTATATATAGGAGGCTGTGTGGGCTCATGCAGTATATATAGGGAGGCTGTGTGGGGCTCATGCAGTATATATAGGGAAGCTGTGTTGGGGCTCATGCAGTGTATATAGGGAGCTGTGTGGGGCTCATGCAGTGTATATAGGGAGGCTGTGGGGGCTCATGCAGTATATATAGGGAGGCTTTGTGGGGCTCATGCAGTATATATAGGGAGGTTGTGGGGGGCCTCATGCAGTATATATAGGGAGGCTGTGGGGCCTCATGCAGTATATATGGGAGGCTGTGGGGGCCTCATGCAGTATATAGGAGGCTGTGTGGCCTCATGCACTATATAGGGAGGCTGTGGGGGCCTCAAGCAGTATATAGGAGGCTATGTGGGCCTCATGCAGTATATAGGGAGGCTGTGTGGGATCATGCAGTATATAGGGAGGCTGTGTGGGGCTCATGCAGTATATAGGAGGCTGTGTGGGGATCATGCAGTATATAGGGAGGCTGTGTGGGGCTCATGCAGTATATAGGGAGGCTGTGTGGGGATCATGCAGTATATAGGGAGGCTGTGTGGGCCTCATGCAGTATATAGGGAGGCTGTGGGGCCCATGCAGTATATAGGGAGGCTGTGTGGGCCTCATGCAGTATATATAGGGAGGCTGTGTGGGGCTCATGCAGTATATATAGGGAGCTGTTGGGGCTCATGCAGTATATATAGGGAGGCTGTGTGGGGCTCATGCAGTGTATATAGGGAGGCTGTGTGGGGCTCATGCAGTGAATATAGGGAGGCTGTGGGGGCTATGCTGTATATAGGGAAGCTGTGTGGGGCTCATGCAGTATATATAGGAGGTTGTGGGGCCTCATGCAGTATATATAGGGAGGCTGTGGGCCTCATGCAGTATATATAGGGAGGCTGTGGGGCCTCATGCAGTTTTATAGGGGGGCTGTGTGCCCTCATGCACTATATAGGGAGGTGTGGGGCCTCAAGCAGTATATAGGGAGGCTATGTGGGCCTCATGCAGTATATAGGGAGGCTGTGTGGGGATCATGCAGTATATAGGGAGGCTGTGTGGGCTCATGCAGTATATAGGGAGGGTGTTGGGGATCATGCAGTATATAGGGAGGCTGTGTGGGGTCATGCAGTATATAGGGAGGCTGTGTGGGGATCATGCAGTATTTTAGGGAGACTGTGTGGGCCTCATGCAGTATATAGGGGAGCTGTGGGGGCCTCATGCAGTATATAGGGAGGCTGTGTGGGCCTCATGCAGTATATTAGGGAGGCTGTGTGGGCCTCATGCAGTATATAAGGAGGCTGTGTGGGCCTCATGCAGTATATAGGGAGTTGTGGCATGAGTATATGGGGGGGTTTTGGGGTCTGCGTTTGGGGGGCTGTGGGGTCATGCATTTAGGGGGG